>ML681967.1:6997028-7062969 GCA_007922195.1 Podocnemis expansa | reverse complement strand
GTAGGGAGGATGTCACAGCCCATTTTGATTTACTAGGCAGAGTATCTGCCCATTTAGATCTAGAGGCTGAACCCATGGCGGGGGTACCAGGACCCCTCTTTTTGACCCTGGTGTGTCATCATCACTTGCTCCTATAATGGTGCCTCTGCATCCTTGTGTGCTCGGCATTGTGAGATCACGATGGCAATGCCTGGTGTCAGACATTGCATTGTACAAGTATCAGGTCCCACTGGAGGATTTCCCGTTCCTCACCACCCACCTGAGTCTAAGTCCCCAGGTGACTGAAGCTGCCCTTGGGTATGGAGTGGGAACCATTCAGGATCCCCTTCCAGGGTCTAGAGTTGCTAGGCATTTACATGTGTTAGGCAGGAAGGCGTATGCTACTTTTTGCCTTCCAGTTATGAGTAATTTCCAAAGGGGTAGCCGTGTTAATCCAGTTATGAGTAGCCAACCACCAAGCCCTGGTGGCCAGGTACTCAGACATTTGGGATTCTCTGAAAAGATTCAGGCAGCTACTTCCCCAGGGTTATAGGAAAGACTTTGAGTCTCTCCTGAAGGAGGGTTCGCTGGCATCCAGGGACTCTCTCTCAACTGCGTGGGATGCTTCTGATACTGCTAGCAGGGGGATAGCCTCGGCTGTAGCCATGAGGCGAATGGCATTGCTACAAGACACAGGCCTGCCTTCGCATACTCAACAGGCCATTCAGGACCTTCTGTTTGAGGAGCGGTCCTTATCTGCAGAGGATATATTGCCTCCATCTTGCATGGAGCCAGGTACCTTAGGTTGGATCTTTGATCCTTGGGGATATTACCTCCCCCTTCTCCTAGTTGCTCTCCCCACTGTCAAGGAGAATTCCAGCCCTCTCCAGTGGGTGAGATGCCAGATTAGATAATCAAGATCTGAAACACTTTCTCCCAGAGTTCACTTCTTTGCTTATCAGGCTCACCACCTGGATTGTCCAGGGTTTCATATTCCCACTCTCCAGAAGGGTTTTAAGGGAAGAAGGGTAGCAAACTCTTGGTTCTCCTTTGAGTGGTGCTCATGTCAACTCCAGTTAGGTGTGCGCGCGCGTGCGTACACGGCTGCTGGCAGGTTTTTCCCTAGCAACTCCCGTGGCTGGAGGGAGCCCCCTGGAGTCGCACGATAATCGTGCCGCATATATTCTCCCTCTGACCACTCCCCCGTCAGTTCCTTCTCACCGCCGTGGTGACTAGTCAGCTTCTAGTGCCCCAAGTGAGACGCTTCCTAGCTTGCTTTTCCTCTCTTGTTCGGTGTATATACTTATCAGTTAGTAGTAGTTTTAGTTGTAAGTTACCTTTAGTTATTTGTAGTTAATCCCCCCTCCCCCCCCCCCCCCCATTACGGGACTGCTGTTTGTGGCTCGGGCTCCCCACAAGGGGAATGCTAAGTTTCCCTGGCTTTAAGGCATGCGATGCTTGCAAGAAGCCCATGCCAAAAAGTGATCCCCACTCCACTTGTTTAAAGTGTTTGGGGGAGGCACATCTGAAGGTTAAGTGCCGGTTCTGCAAAGAATTTAAGCCCAGGACTCTAAAAGAGAGGTTTCAGAGACTAAAAATTTACCTCATGGAGGAGGCTGTTAAACCAGCGTCATTGGCATCAGAACCATCGGTCGGTGCGGCTTCAACAAAAACTGCCCCAACTGTCATGATGAGCGTGGCATCGACAAGCTCCTGGCACCGTGTCACTTCATCCCATCTGCCGTTCCGGCACCGATCTCAATCTCTGGTGCCAAAGAAAAAATCCAAGACTGACAGGGGCTGCTCCCCCCATAAGAAGAGGCCAGCTGCCTCTGGGGTGGTGAGACCCATGCCGGGCCACCTAACCCAACCCCTGGCACTGAAGCAGGGCCCACAGTGTGGGGAACTTGTGCCAAGCTTAGCACTGGTGCCTTCTCTGGAGGTGGAGATCGGGGATGAGGTGGAGATGGTCAGGTCTCCCTTGACTCCGGAGACCTTCGAGGCTGTGAGGGATTTAATCGAGAGCACTATTCAGGGCAACAAGGCTTCGGCACCGGCCCCTGCTCTCTCTAACGGAAAGCCCTACCCCCTGTCACGCCGATCCTCCCTGGAACTGAGATCACCAGCACTGGCATGGTCGCCGAGATCCCTGTCTCCCTTGCAATCAGAGGAGGGCTCTGTAATCTCATCACGGAGCCGCTCCTGATCAACCTCTTGCTTCACCAGCTCACAGGCCCCCCCTCAGTTTCCGGTGCCATGGGGACCACAATGGCAAAATCCAGGGCCGTGGCCATTTTGGACTCCCTGGGCCTTTCACCAGGGGCAGGGCCAGCATTATGCAAGGTCCCTCTCAAGCAGGAGATCTCTTTCAAAATCAGAGACGATCTTCCAACCACCCACGACTGCAGAATCACATCATACTGCCGCTCATACACCGGCACCGTCAGTGGTGGTTGACCTCGCTGGTGCCGTAGTGTCGGTCCCAGTTATTCAAGTAGAGGGAGCAGAGTTTGTCGCCATCAGGGGTTCGTTGTCGTCGTCCTCCCCTGGTAAAGATCTGACCGGCACCGCGCTTGCCGCCCCCCACCCCCCCCAGAAGATAGTAGGCTTTATCAGGACTTATTGAGAAGGGTGGCCTCCAACATGGGCATCCAGGCCCAGGAGATATCTGAGGAAAACTCTGATCCCATGACAAACATCCTGTGACCCCCAGGACCCTCTAGGGTGGCTCTCCCTATCATAAAGACTATCGAAAAGATGAAGCAGATTTGGCAAACCCCATCTTCCGCTTTGCCCACAGCAAAGAAAGTGGAAAAGAAATATTTTGTACCATCTAAGGATTAGGAGTTTTTGTACACCCACCCTGCTCCGGGCTCACTTGTTGTGACAGCTGCCCTTGAAAAAGAAAAACAGGGTGCCCCGCCTCCTACCCCAAAATCGAAGGATGCCAAAAAGTTAGAACTCTTCGGCGGCAAGGTCTATTCTACAGAGGGCTTACAGCTCTGGGTAGCAAACCAACAAGCTATCCTGAGCCGATATACCCACAAGACATGGTCGTCTGTGGAAAGGTTTGCTGTTAATCTCCCACTGGATTCCAGGAAGGACTTTGATGCGCTAGTGGAGGAAGGAAAAACAGTGGCCAAGGCTTCCCTTCAGGGGGCTTTGGATGCTGCAGATGCTGCAACATGGGTCATGGCATCAGGTATCTCAATGCGTTGCTGCTGCTGGCTACAGGTCTCAGGTCTACCCCCAGAAGTCCAACTAACAGTGCAGGATTTGCCTTTTGAAGGACAATCTTTATTCTCTTCTCAAATGGACTCTAAATTACACAGTCTAAAAGATTCTAAAACCACTTTGAAATCCCTGGGGATGCACACCCCTGTGTCCCAACGCAGGCACTTCAAACCACAGGCCTTCTTTCGCGCTGCAACTCAATATCAGAGACAGGACTCTAATCGCAGACAGGGCATGCTCAACAGCAGTCTGAACAACAGCAGATGCAGACAGTTCTCATCAAGCACGGTGCTCTGAAACAGCCCCAGGGCTCTAAACAGAACATTTGACTTTTCGGTTGAGGACAGCGCACCAACCCCACATCTATTCCACAACTGCATAGCCTGCTTCCTACAGGTGTGGCGCCGGATTACATCGGACAAATGGGTTCAACGCACGGTGGAACTGGGCTGTTCTATCCAATTCCATACCATCCCATTTTCACACCCTCCCCGTTCGCTGCCCCTTTTTAGGGACCCCTCTCATGACCAAATCCTCTTGGAAGAGGTCCATCAGCTCATCAGACTAGGAGCAGTAGAAGAGGTCCCTTTCAGTCTCAGGGGAAAGGGGTTTTATTCAAGATATTTCCTGATTTGTTTTTAACTTGTTTGTTTCCCATCCCGATTTTCCTTTTTTTAATAGAGCAGCTTAATAGCTGAATCCAAATAAGGTATTTGTCTGAGGGATTTTTAATTTTTTCTTTTTTAGTTTCAATGCCTGTAGTTAATTTTTACTGCGGTAGTAGTTCTCTGCAGCTACTGAATAATATATGGTGTTAATGCTGCCTTTTTCTTCCACAGGCAAAGTTACAGGGAAGTTTCAGGTGCTGAAATAGTTTAGTGTTTTAGCCTAATTGAAAATGATACCTGGTATTCATTAAATATCTTTTGTTTTGGAAGCTGGAAAAATTTAAGTGCAACTTTCTAGGCTAAAAGCTTGTAATGAGGAGATTGATAAAATAGTAGCAGAGGCCCAAAGGAGTTGTATAGAAACAAATATAAGGGAAAAGATGGATAAGGGCTAACAAGAACAGAACAGAGTACTCTTTCATATGGGCCACAGTTAGTAAATAAGTCTTAAGAGAAATGTAAACAAGGGACAATGTAATACTCTGCTACCTTGTTAAGCTTCATGCTTTGTTGCAGAGGATTTTATGATTGTCTCAATCAGACCACATTGGAAGAAAAAGGATGGTCTCATGGTTAAGGCTCTGTTCTGGGACTAGCAATAATCCAGTTCTAATGCCAGCTCCATAACAGATTTCCTGTTCGAATTTGGGCCAGTCCAACTGCCAAATACTGCTTCCTTTCAAGGTAATACCAAAATGTGTATTGATTTCACCATTTGATCCTGTTCTTATTTTTCTTTTGGGCTTCCATTTCCCTCACCATAAAATGGGGATAATTCCTACTCCACTGATATTTAGATATGTAGTTCCAATCTCTTTGCTTTGTTGGAGGTACCTGAGGAAATACAGTAGCATTTGCCACCCATGAAATCTTTGTCCTACAATTTCAGTTCAAATGAAACTTAGTTTTATATATTTATCTCTAAAGAAGTGAACAAGGGCATAATTTTTGTTTAACCTCCATCTTTCTATTTCTTTGTTTACTGCCAGTGCCATGTTAAAAAGAGCCATATGAGATGTTCAGGGGACTGGAGGAGTCCAAAGGGTTATATGTCCTATTCTGTGGAACATATTCTATATATTTGTTTTATTAAAGCAGTCAGAAGAATATCCTGAATTTGCAATTAAATATGGTTACATGTACTATAGTATTCAGGATCTTAAAATTACTTGGTAATTTTTATTGCAGAAGTCAGAAGTCTTGTGCAATCTAGAAAACATGGCTTGTACATTTTAGTTCTTTTTTTTAACTGTTGAGAGGATCTACTCTTGTAGAAATATGTTTTGGTGTGGAAATATGACAATGCAGTACACTTTATAAAGATAAGTCTTGAACTACATTTTTTTCTTCCATATGATCTTTTACTTTTCTATATCTCTTCTGCTTTATTCTTTCTTTCACTATTTCTTTTCTGCTTTGTTAGGTAGATGGAAACCATAAAGATGCTACCAGATATCTTTCTTTTACAACTTTTAGATTTTTTCTCCTACTTTTAGTTCTTGTATTTCCTTTTCAAAAGTGTAAAAATAAAATTTTCTTACTTTACTAGCCTTCTGGACATTTTGTAAACATTGGCTTATTTCTTTCCTTCTATGGTTTTCTAGGACAACAAAACTTCCTCTCTGTGGTTTTCTAGGAGAAACAAAACTGCTAAATTTTACTTCAGTCTTCACAGGCAAGGTCAGCTCCCAGGCTAGTGCACTGGACAACACAGAATGAGGAGAAGGAGAGTGGCCCTCGGTAATGGAAGATCAGTTTAGAAATTACTTAGAAGCTGGATGTACATAAGTCTATGGGGCCAGATGAACTGCATCTGAAGGTGCTGAGGCAGTTGGCCGATATGACTGTAGAGTCACTGGCCATTATCTTTGAAAACTTGTGGTGATCAGGGGAGGTCCTGGAAGATTGGAAAAAGGCAAATATAGTCTTGTACCTATCTTTAAGAAAGGGAAAAAGGAGGATCTGGGGAACTACAGACCAATCAGTCTCACCTCAATCCCTAGAAAAATCATGGAGCAGGTTCTCAAAAGAATCCATTCTGAAACACTTGGAGGAAAAGAGGGTGATCAGGAACAGTCAGCATGGATTCACCAAGAGCAAATTGTGCCTGACCAACCTGATTGCCTTCGATGATTGGCTTTGTGAATGTGGGAATAGCTGTTGATGTGATATATCTTGACTTTAGCAAAACTTTTGATCTTGTCAGCAAGTTGAGGAAATATGGTTAAGGTGAATGGACCAAAAGTAGATAGAAAGCTGACTAGATCTTCGGGCTCCGCAGGTAGGGATCAATGGCTCAGTGTATAGCGGGCAGCCAGTAACAAGCAGAGTGCCTCTGGGATCAGTCCTGGGGCTGATTTTGTTCAACATCTTCGTTAATAATCTAGATGGTGGGATAGATTGCATGCTTACTAAGTTTGCGGATGACACCAAGCTGGGGGAAAATGGTAGATATGCTGGGAGGGTAGGGATAGGATTCAGGGAGTCCTAGACAAATCAGAGTATTGGGTCCACAAAACCTCATGAGGTTCAGTAAGGACAAGCATAAAGTCCTGCCCTGAAGACAAAAAAAAAATTCCACGTACTGCTACAGGCTGGGGACTGACCTGCTAAATATCTGCTCTCTGGAAAAGGACCTGTGGGTTATGGTGGATGGGAAGCTAGATATATAGATAGATATATAAGATAGATAGCCTCACCTCAATCCCTGGAAAAATCATGGAGCAGCTTCTCAAAGAATCCATCCTGAAACACTTGGAGGAAAATAGAGTAATTAGGAACAGTCAGCATGGATTCACCAAGGGTAAATCATGCCTGACCAACCTCATCGCCTTCTATGATGAGATGACTGGATTTGTGGATGCGGGAAGAGCCATTGATGTGATATACCTTGACTTTAGCAAGGCTTTTGATACGGTTTCCCACAGCATTCTCATTGGCAAATTAAGGAAGTATGGGTTAGATGCATGGACTGTAAGGTGGATAGAAAACTGGCTAGAACAACGGTTTCAGCGTGTAGGAATCAATGGCTCCATGTCAAGTTGGCAGGCAGTAACGAGTGGTGTGCCCCAGGGGTCGGTCCTGGGGCCAGTTCTGTTCAATGTTTTCATTAATGATCTGGATGATGGGATAGATTGCACACTTAGTAAGTTTGCAGATGATACCAAACTGGGGGGAACGGTAGACACCCTAGAGGGCAGGGACAGGATTCAGGGAGACCTAGACAAATTGGAGCAGTGGGCCAAGAGGAATCTCATGAGGTTCAACAAGGATAAGTGTAAAATCCTGCACTTGGGATGAAAAAACCCCATGTACTGCTACAGGCTGGGGAGTGATCAGCTAAATAGCGGCACTGGAGAAAAGGACCTGGGAGTCATGGTGGATGGGAAGCTGGACATGAGTCAGCAGTGTGCTCTTGCTGCCAAAAAGGCCAATGGCATACTGGGCTGCATCAGAAGAAGTGTTACCAGCAGATCAAGGGATGTGATCATTCCCCTCTATTCTGCACTAGTGAGGCCACATCTGGAATACTGTGTCCAGTTTTGGGCTCCCCACTACAAAAAGGACATGGACAAATTAGAGAGAGTCCAGAGGAGGGCAACCAAAATGATCAAAGGGCTGGAGCACAAGCCCTATGAAGAAAGACTGAAGGAACTAGGCTTATTTAGCCTGCAGAAGAGAAGACTGAGGGGGGATTTGATAGCAACCTTCAACTACTTGAAGGGTTGCTCCAAGGAGGAGGGAGCTCGACTGTTCTCGGTAGTAACAGAGGACAGAACGAGAAGCAATGGTTTCAAGTTACAGCTGGGGCGGTCCAGGCTGGATATTAGGAAAAACTTCCTTACTAGGCGAGTGGTGAAGCATTGGAATAAGCTGCCTAGGGAGGTGGTGGAATCTCCATCTCTGGAGGTGTTCAAGTCCCAGCTGGACAAAACACTGACTGGGATGATCTAATGGGAGTGTTCCTGCTTTTTTGGCAGGGGGTTGGACTAGATGACCTCGTGGGGTCCCTTCCAATCCTATGATTCTATGATATGAGTCCACCATGTGCTGTTGTTGCCAAAAAGGCCAATGGCATATTGGGCTGGATCAATAGGAGCATTGCCAGCAGATTGAGGATGTAACTATTCCCCTCTGGTTGGCACTAGTGAGGCCACCATCTGGAATATTGTGTCCAGTTTTGGGCTTCCCACTGCATAAGGGATGTGGACAAATTAGAATGAATCCAGTGGAGGCCAATGGAAATGATTAAGGGGCTGGGGTAAATGACTTATGAGGAGACACTGAAGGAACTTGGCTTATTTAGTCTGAAGAAAAAGAGATTGAGGGTGGATTTGATAGCAACCTTCAACAACTTGAAGGAGTTCTCCAATAAGGAGGGAGTGAGGCTATTCTGAGTGGTGACAGAGGACAGAACAAGGAGCAATGGTTTCAACTGCAGCTGGGGTGGTCGAGGTTTGACATTAGGAAAATCTTTCTCACTAGGACCGTAGAGAAGCACTGGAATGGGTTGCCTAGGGAGGTAGTGGAATCTCTATTTTTGGAAACTTTTAAGACCTGGTTAGACAAAACCCTGTTTGGGATGACTTAGTGGGAGTGGTTCTGCTTTTATTAGGGGGTTGGACTAAATGACCTCATGAGGTCCCTTCCAGCCCTAATATTTTATCAGTTTATGATTCTATGTGGCCACTTAATAGAAGCTTGTATTATGCATGGAGCTCCTTGGATGAAAGGTGCTATAAGTATAAATTTGGCAGAAATAGATTTTCATTTTTTTATAATTTCAATAGAAATATCAATGTTTATTTTAAGCATTTTTTCTGTTTTAAAGTTTTCACAGTTGTAGGAATTTATAGGGGGAATCAGGCAATTATTTAATGACAGATATTGAGATTCAAAAAGCTAATACTTGATAACTGCTAAAACACAAATTGGCAACATCACATGTCAAAACAAATAAACTAAATAGCTTTAAATCAAATTCTGGTATTTTCTCAAGCAGCATGTCTTACTTTACCTATCTGGAAGTTTCAATGATCATTGATGGAAATATTTTTTTCATTGGTTTGTGTGCATATATTGAAATGATGTTTATTAACATATACTGATAAAAATCAAATTCTTCCATACCTATATAAATGTACAAAGTACTGTTTTCTTGGCAGTCCTTTTCATCTTCAAAGCATTTTACTACCAGTAATTGAAAAGCATATATATGGGGATCTAGCATTTATGCTTAATCTATTTATTTGCATATGTGTGGTCTTTTCCCTGCATCTTTTTTAATCCTTCTATTGTTTCTAGAGCCTATGAAAAGAGTAAACACACAGGAAATAATTTTACTTTATTCTGTTCAGTGACATCTGCTGTTTTTGGATTTATTCAGATGGAATTCAATGCCTATTAATTCCTATGTATTATCTCCTTTATTCCATGAAAGAGGAAGTTTGGGGGAGGACAGAGTCACAGATTTTCACACATTTCCCTTAAACTTCAGCATATAACTCCATTTGTAGACGACAAAATAATTAAGGGGCTTGATTTTCACATCAAGTGGAAAGAACAGTGGTCAATCTGGAGTGCTCACATTCTGAGAAAGGCACATGACCATGCTCTTGGAAAAATGAGAGAGCTTCAGAACAGTGGTGAATCCTGGATAATGACTGGAAGGTGAGGAGTACATCCTGAAAGTGCTCAGCTCCCTCACATCAAGTCAAGCAGCACATAGCACTCTGCAGAATCATCAGGATCATAATGAATCTTAATGTTTTTTAAGTTATGACTAGGGCCATTCTAAGCATAGGCTAACTAAGCATCTGCTTAGGGTGGTGCCTGTAATGGGACATCCCAGAATACCACTTGGAACTGCTGTGATCATTCATCAACAGGCCAAAGCCACACTCAGTTTGTCAATCTACCAATTTGTTTCCTTCTCTCACATAATTAACTTATTTCTGCTAAACCATGTGCAATAGGCACATTCTTATAGCCATTTTAGGTGTTTTACTTACCACAGAATTGGTCTAATTTTAATGCCATAATTCTGCATCCCCTAAATCATTCATACATTCTACAATTGGAGCTGGCAGAGGTAAAGTGATTTTAAAGTATGCTTGTGAATAAACATGCGGGATTCATTCTGCTAGTTTTCTTGGGGACTTACATTAATATTCACCAGCATGTGGACAGTCAGCCATTGAGTGGCGGAAAATTTGTACTAGAATTTATATTTGCTGTTTGTCCTTTTGTTACTCCATTTAAAAATATTTTAGTCATCCAATCAGGGAGTGGAAACAATACCATGGATCACAGAGGTTCAATCAGATGCCATAGAAAGTGAATAGCAAATAGTCAGTAAATAGTTCACAAATATGTAGACTGTCATAAATTCTTTAGCAAAATTTGTAAATGACAACTATGTTTGTATAAAACAGGATCAGTTCACTAATGACTTGCAACAGTGTTTTCTCCAGAAACTGAAATTGTGTGTGTGTGTGTGTTGGGGGGGTGTTGTGGTGCTCACTAAATTGGTATAACACTGGGTTACTAGCTGACAAATGGAGGGGGTGTTGGGAAGTTCGGGGGAGGGGGGGACAAAGGGGAGTTGGGGAAATCCATGACTTGAAAATAGAAAGTTAGAGCTAACCTCATCAGAAAATACATAGTCAAAAGAGCTGTTCAAAATTATTCTATTGAAATTGTTTTTCAGTGGAGAACAGGGTTTTCAGCTAAACAAAATTTTTCACAAAAGCAGGTACTTTCTATGGGAAATTAAATTTTTAGTTGAAAAACCAACTGTCTGAAAACTATAGTGTTTTGATTTAGCTTTGCCACTGCGGTGCCTCAAGAGAGCTGCTCTTTTTATTAGCCTTTTGTCCCCCATTCTCATCTAAGACAGGGTTTCCCTTGATACACTGCTCTACCAGAAGGCAAGACCAGGGCACATTCCAGAAAATTTAACCCAATCAGGGAGCACAGCTTACAGAAGGAAATGGGAGTACAAAGCACCCAAAGGACAATTCCAGTAATACACCACCTGTGGCGTATCTGAATCAAAATATTTTGGATCTCAATATTTTGGATTATAAAAATCCTTTATCAGGCAAAAATGGTCTTATCAGCTCTAATAAGAATGCAGTGACTCAGCCAGTTGTCCCAGAATCCAGTCTAACAATCTTAATTGGTGTCAAGCTTCAACAGAGAAAAAAATGACTCAGAAGTGCCAAATGGGGCAGGAGCAATCAGAGCTGCAAGAAGAGGGCACAAAAGCCTTTCCATTTACTGCACCAAGGAATTTTAGGCCGTGCTTATTTGTGCTAAGCCCTTTGGCTATGTGTACACTACAGAAACATAGTTTGAACGTTTTAGTTTGAACTAATAAGTTTGAGGTTAGTTCAAACTAACCTCGAACTTATTAGTTCAAAGTAACAACGTGGACTAGTTCAAACTAGTCCATGTTGTTTGTTCGAACTTCTTAAGTTCAAACTAAGGGTTAGTTTAAGTGTGCATCACACTTAGTTTGACTTACCACTTGAACTAAGTGCTTAGTTTCAACTACACACCAGTACTTACTAGTTCGAACTAAGCTTTCATTAGTTTGAAGTAGGGAGTTTCTTAGTTCGAACCAATGAAAGGCTAATGAAGACAGGACCAATTTAGTTTGAACTAAGTCTCCTTAATTCAAACTAAATTGGCAGCGTAGTTATAGTCTTTGAGCTGAAATGTTAGCTTACTTTGCTGATGGACCTAGATATACAGCTTCCTATAGACTTCATAGTGCATTTTAAAAACAGTTTAAAGGATCTCTATTTTTATTTCCCAGTTGGTTTCAATTAGTGCTCTGAGGGTGTATCCAGTCTATGGCATTGGATAATAGGATTTTGATCTTCAAAACTATGCACGGTAGTTCAACTATTCATGGTACTTATTTTGCTTTTCTGAAAATGAATAATTATTTCATTCAGCTCTTGGCTAGTCGATTTTTCCCAGACTCTTTCTATGTCACCATGTGTCTCTGCTATGTGAGAGCAAAAAGGTTGTTTTCATTTGCTGCTGCTCTTACAAAGTCCTCTAGGAAATGGAACAATCAGATCCTTTACAATCCTTTGGTTTGTTTTCCACAATGTAGAACTATTTTAATTTTTTTCTTTCTCTGCAGGCAATCACATTGCAGAAACTGAAAGGGTATTCAAGTTCATATAGCTATCCTGTACACATCTGTAAGGGACCAGAGTGTAAGCAGCCTTGCCTAGCAGTCACAGCTGGGTTGAGCCCTGCCCAACAGATCAAAGTTGGAGAAATTAGAAGTCCAGGTTGCATAAGCAAGAGTCACAATCAGAGTCAGGCTAGAGTCAGAAACTGGAGATCACGAGACGAGGCAAACTTTGGTCTTGTAACAGGCCAAGGTTTGTGTGGTTGCCTGTACAATTTTCTGGAGAAACCTCTGGGTTAGATAGGGGCAACTGGCCAATCAGAGGGTGGCAGGATACTGTGGCTATGAGTCTTGTCGATGAGATTTCCCGCAGCACTTATTCTCCATAACCCATCAACTGCCAGATCTGTGACTTTCCCCTGAAAAGAATAAGTCAGCTCTCTGACAACCAAATGAAATGAGTTTGGTGAAACTTAAGACTAACAAATTTATTTATCACATGAGCTTTTTGTGGGAGAAAATCACACTTCAAACTTCAAGCAGCTGATGAAGGGGGATTTTCTCCCATGAAAGCTCATGCAATAAATACATTTGTTAGGCTACGTCTACGCTAGCAAATTAGTTCAAATTAAGGAGCTTTAATTCAAACTAATTTGAACCTTGTCTGTACTAGGCTTTGCCTAGTTGGAACTAAAAAATTTTTTAGTTCCAACTAAGCAAAGCTTGGTTTGAACTGGCTAGTTTGGCTGGTTAATCTGAACTAACTACTTAGTTCAAACTAATTTGCATATTTAGTTCAAACTAGCACAATGTAGACATGCTAATGCGAATTACATAAATTTGAACTAGTTGATTTGAACTAAGTGCGTTTTTTTTTTTTTTAGTTTGAACTAAAAGTTAGTTCTAACTAACCCGTGCTTTTTTAGTTCGAACTAAGAAGTTAGTTCAAACTAAAAAAAAATGCACTTGGTTCGAACTAAATTTTGAACTACTTAATAGTTCAAAAATCTGAAGTAAGATTTTAGGTGTAGACATAGCCTTAGTGTTTTAAGTGCTGCTTGGTTCCTTGTTTGTTTTGCTGAACTAGACTAACCTGGCTACCCCTTTGGAACTGATAACCAAAGCAAAATTTGATGTGAAAATAAAAAATAGACTGTTGAATGACAGCAGCTGGAGCATGGGAGTGGGTATATATCTTGCTGTCAGGGCTCTGAAAGTCTCTACTTAGTCTGTGCATGTGCTGGGCTATTCCACCTACTGACAATTTTCCAGATGACACATTAATTTTTTGGCCTGAAGCTTAATATTGTATTATGAAACAGTATTGTGAAAAAAGCTCAAAGTTTCATAGCAAAGATAGGCAAACTAGTTTGTTTGCTTTCTTCTTCATTTCTTTGCAAAGCAGCCAGACAGCAAAAGCACTGAAGTTCTGGGATGTGCAAAGAGCTTATTTTGAAATATTTATAATAAAAATCACTATCTGAGTTTAGGGTTTATGATAATTCATACCAAATAGCCATCTACTATTTATTGGCCTGTGCCAAATTTAACTTAGTATTAATAAGAGAGCAGGCTCACTTCCATTCTCTGAATCTCATTTGATGCTATTTAGAAAACAAAATTAATATCAGATACTTCCTCTTAGAGTTGATGCCAATTCTAATTGGCATGAAATGGCTTTTGTAGAGGTGGCTATGACACTGGCAGGCCAGCTGCCACCTCTTGCTGATACTGCAGGCATTAGTTAAGACCTAACAAACTCATATCTGGAAACCATACCAGGTTGCCTGTATATTAATTTGCTCAAAACAGAATTTGAAGAATGTATTTAGTGTTTAGACTCTATGTAATGGTTGCAAGTTGCTGTATATACTCAGGCGTGGTCTTAGCAATTCTGGAGCCCATGGCAGAAGTCAAGGATGGGGTCCCCATCTTTGACTTTTGTCGTCCCTTGCTGGGTCCTTGTCAGCCACCCTGGGATCCTTGCTCCCTCTGCTGGAACCTGTTGGCCTTTAAGGGAGCCCCCAGCTTCTCTGCGAGCTTCCATCAAACTCCCCACCCCCACTGGACCCTCGATGGGCTCCCTGGCCCCTGCTGGCCTCTTGGGGACCCTGCTGCTGATGGCCCTGATGATGGCCACTGTGGGCCACTGCTGGGCTCCCTAACCCTGCCACAGGGTTCCCTGGCCACTGCCACAGGCCACTAGTCCCTGTACATGGTCTCTCTGGCCCCACTGTGAGCCTGCTGGGCTCCCTGGCTCTGCCATGGACCTCCACTGCAGACCAATAGCCCCACTTCAGTACCCCCAACCCTATTGCTGGCCCCGGTGCAGACTTTTGTGGGCCAGATCCAGGCTCCCTGGCCTCACTGGGGAGACCCCACCAGCCCATCATGGGCCACAGCCATCACCTGCCCCCAGCCAGCTCCCTCTGGAATGTTGCAGGGCCCCTTATCCTGTGGGGCTGCAGGCAGCTGCCCATGCTGACCACTCGCTATGACTGCCTATGCATATACTAATTTCACATATAATGTTGATATTTCATGTTGTAACAAAATATGTAAGTTTTGCTTTATAACTTTGAGAATGTTTGCTCTGAACTTGCAAACTCTGACACAGGACTTGTCCCTAACTGCCCTTCTCCCTCCCTCCCTGAAGGATTCTCAAAATCTAATGTGCCATCAAGAAACTTGGCAATAAAAAAGATTCATTAATGTCCTTTTTGTACCTTGGAAATACTACATGCAAGGTTGGTTGTCCTCTGGACTTGGAAGCTGAATAAAGAAAATAAAATAGTCACATGATGATTTTCCATCTTTTTGGCTGTTTAAATTCTGACAGAGCTAGACACACCAAACTTGAGCAAATGATCCCAATGGTCTGCCTCTATGGTCCTCTCTGAAAGACACTTTGAAATGACAGATCGCTAAAAATCTGTCACTTTTAGGATTTAGATGATGAGTCATTTGTGGTATATGTTTGATTGCTTTAACCTGTAAATAACTCATTTGTTTTCCCTACTTAATAAACTTCTAGCCCTGTCTACAATGATGCACCAGGTTGATGAGATATTCACAAGCTACCTAATGTAGAATGCATATCTTCCATTGACGGTAACATCTTCACTGTGCTGCACTGATAGGGAATGTCCTCTTGTTGATGTTACCCTTTTTGTTACTGGGTTAGGAAAATCTAATCATAGAACGCATCACCAGTTTGGAGTGTCTGCTCTGTTTTTGATAATCTGCCCTGAGGTAGGTGCTGTCAGACATGAACCACTCCAAATTGTGTGACAGAAGTATCAAGGCGTGAGCATCTACGGACAGTATTGACAGTATGTTCTGGTTCACTTAAATTATCATCTAAGGGATCATAATAGGCATCAGTTGGTAAGTGAGGTTTCCCAGAATAACTGGACTAAACACTGTACCATTAATGTCCACAGTGGTCCTGGGAGGAAACAGACTTTCTTCTATTAATTTAAATAGAACTGTGTTCTGAAGGATCCTAGTATCATGGATCCTTCCAGATCACTCTGCGCTCAAGTCTGTAAAGTTGCTGTAGTTGGTCAATGAGGTCTTGAAAGCACCATTAATAAATACTCCTTTCTTTATGATAAATTCTGCAATTGGATGGGAAGGGGCATGTGGGAGTCTGCATGTCAAATGTGGGCATGGGTTCTATAAATTGCCCTAATAGAGTTTGGGAACCCCATGCATACAAACCCATGAATAATCTCTAGAGCACTATTCAGCTCTATGGCCTGGTTGGACAGTACCTTATCAGTGGCATATGGCCTTCATAAGACTGGCCCCAAAGGTTGATCTCCTCATGCCCAGCTGCTTGGCTACAGACTGATAGCATTCTGGGGGGGCCAGCTTCTTCTTTTTCATCCTGCTGCTAGTACTTCAAAGTGTCCTCTTGCTTCTGGAAGAACTGCTGTCAACGTCCCTGCCAGGAAGTAGTCTTCTGCTCCTGCATCATCTGCACAGTGGTGTGTCAGGCAAAGTCTGCTGCTAAGTTCATCTAGCTTTGACTGTTCTAATATAGCCCAACAAGTTGCTGCATATTTGTGTTTACCAGCATAGCAATGCAGAGTATTGTTGGGCAATTCAAAAATGGTGAGTGACTGGAAAGAATGTATAGAGTGAGGACAGTGGAAATACTGTATTTTTAAAAAACAATGAAATCACCTGGCTTCCCATAAATCATAGCAAGAACAGTCTTGTTAGGCATGTTGGTCATCAGCAAAATAAAGGCCTATTGGGTACCCACTGAGAACATTACGCACTCAGTTCTCAGTAAGCTACCACTATGTACTCACACAATGTGAACTGAAAATGGAACAGGTGTTCTGTGTGTACACTATTGGTACAACTTGCATTCTGCAAATTATCTGACATTTGTCAAAAAGCTTTGATTAAACCAAGTTATATCCAAAATGTGTGTCCATCCCTTTCTCGTTTCATGTCCATGTACAACCATCTACTGCTACCAATTAGTCCATCTGCTTAAGTCATAATGGACAGAGTTGTAGTTCTAAAGATTGTAACTCTGCTGATGAATCATATAAAGAGTCAATGTGGCTCTACAGTATGACATCCCCCCCCCACAATTTTTCAGCTTTTCTAAAAAATTAGAAAATTTATACTTAAACAAAAACAACCTTAATGTTGCAAATTCAAGAATGCAGAAGGTTAGAAATGCCCGAACTGAGGTTCCCTATGCAAACTTAATTTGACCCATTGTGTGTATTCATTATAATAGCAACCTTTAGTTACATGATCGCACCCTATTTTCCCACTCTTTTTTTCACTAATATCCTGATGATAATTTGCCTTTCAGAACCTTTATGGACTACATTTGCCAATGGTGTGGTCAAGCTGAGAATAGATGAATCATGTTCACAAACTCCAACAACAGTTCATCAGATGTTCAAAGAAGCAGTGGAGAAATATGGGCCTCTCAATGCTATGGCCAGCAAAAAGAATGGAAAATGGGAAAAGATCACCTTTTCAGAATATTACAGTCTTTCCTGGAAAGCAGCCAAAAGCTTCTTGAAGGTAAGATTTTAAAAAAAATTGCAATCCAAACCTATACTTGTAATGCAGGCATTTTAACTACAAGTCACAGCATGAAAACATATCTGTGGGTTTTCAATCCTTGTTAAGTGTAGCAATTGCTCATGACTGCTAGAATCTATATCAAAATTTTTATTGACATAAATCTCACAGTTGGTTATCCTTACAAGTCACAGCTCTCTAAAGCTAGTATTGTCCATCCAGACGATACCCTCTCCATCCATTTTAGAGGACCAGTGTCATTCTGGAATGCTTCACAGGGTTTACATTCTGTTTAAGGGAGGTAAGTTTAAGGACTCCAACAAACTGAATATCCTTTAAATTTAGGAATTGCGTGGCATATTTCTTTTTTAATGATCGATCAAGGCAATGAGAGGTGTATTCATAAATATTTCTATTTAATGTATTACATTGGTACGGTTGTATTTGTTATGCTGTTTTAGTTGTAGATGAGACAGGTATTAATATTTTCACTAGTAGTAGATGACACTGATACCTGTGCTTGGTGACATTGGCAGAAAGAGTGGCAAAGTCAATAACTGAGACCCTGCTTGTGAAAGCAGTTGTAATCAGGGAGACAAGCAGGGGCATTCCTACCCCGGGGAGGGACCCGGGGCATGGGCTCAGGCCCTGCCCCTGTCCCGCAGGCCCCACCCCCTGGCCAGGGACAGGGCCAGAAGCCACTGTGTGCCGCTGCGGGTGGCTGGGCCCTGCATCCCCAGCTGGGGACGGGGCTGGGAGTGGCCGCGGGTGGCTGGGCCCCGGATCCCCAGCCGAGGATGGGGCCAGGCCCAGGAGCGACCTCTGTGGCAGCGGGCAGCTGAGCCCCGGATCCCCAGCTGGGGAAAGGGCTGCTGTGGCCACTGGTGGTTGGGCCTTGGATCTCGGGCCGGAGACCGGGGGTGGCACCAGACACAGGGCACCAGCGCTGGGATTCGGATCACATGCCCCAGCAACACCCCTGGAGACAAGTCTGGTAGTCACAGAGATGTGATACAAGAGTCTTGGGTGAATGTCTTTTTGGAGTCTGAGGCAGATTGGTAGAATTGGCTTCAGATTCTCTTTGGAAGCTAATATGTCAAGTAAGTTAGTTTTTCATTGTGTTTAGAAACTAGTGCATATTTTTCAGAAATAGCTCAAAAGAAAATAATGCTAATAAAAGTTGGCACAAGTGGCATCTCTCATGATATACAGTAATAGTGCTACATGAATACCTAGATTGTGCCTTGTCTCTTCATGGCCAATGGGGGGAAGATACATAGCGCCTTCTTTCTGTGTATGCCCCTAGACAGGGACAGGACACAATCTCAGACTTAGTGCTTCTGACCATGGGGACTGGCTCCTTGGGGATGCAGATTGTACTGAGGACCACAGAGGGGTCTGATTCCTGGCCCACCTTACACAAGCCCACAGAAGGGGCTGAGCATGCCAGGAGAACATATTACACAATCCTTAAGGGATAGTAGAGCATGTATACTTCTCCATGTTCTCCAGGGATCCTTACTCCTCACAGAGTGTCACCAGTGCCATATAAGACTCATAATTCATACAGCCCTGCACAGATCCAATCTGCATCCACTCAGCATCAGTATCTGTCCAGTCTGCAATCCACATGTCAGGTGTGGATGTGGATACATATAAAACCTGTCTTGGGGTCACTCAGTCAGCATTCTGGCCTCTGATTGGCTCATTCCCCTTGCGGGCCCCATTCACTTTTTCCTTTTCTTGCTGGCGGTTCATGCACAGGGCTGGTGCAACACAGTAAGCCTGGTAAGCCTTGTGGGGGGGGGGGGCACCAGTGTTTGAGGGGCACCAAAATGGGGACTGCGCTGTGGTGCTGCACTGATGACATCACTCGTTTGCGCCAGTGTCTGCTGTGTGCAAGGGTGCATCAGAAACCCTAGCATTGCCCCTGTTCATGCACTGTGCTGTCAATCAGAGATTTCCTTGATCAATCAGAGATTTTCATGGAGAGAGCACACAAACCACAAATGAGAAAAAGAAAAAATAAGTGGGGTCCATGTGGGGAATGAGCAAGTCAAAGGTGAGCTGGGGACTGAGGGAGCCCAGCCATGGTGACTGGCTGATAGTCAGTCTGAGAGAGTCTGATTTTTTGGCAGACCACAACCAGAGCTGAACTGGGATTGGCTGGAGTGCTTCCTTTGTTCCCATGTGGGCTTCTGACTTGGATCATAGCAGCAGCAATCAATTGCACCAGGGGTGAATAAAAATAGAATCCTCATCCATGCTCCAATCTGCAACAATGGGTCTGTGGATACTGCAAATCTGAAACAGATATTCACAGATCTGCAGGACTGTTTTCATTTGGAGTTATGCATTATGTCCACAATATAGCCTTAAGTAAAACTAAACAAAACTAACCTGGCAAGGTGAAAATAATTTAGTAAAGATTCTGAGTATGGGATAAATCAAATATTTGTTGAACTTTCGTTCATGTTGGAGTAAAGCCCATCAGTTTTCAGGCCTTCTTTGAGAAGCTGGGCTGGGCAGATGGGAATGATGGGTGGGACAGTCTAATGTTTGCATGAGCTTAGGGAGTGTTAATTGCAGACAGTGGTTCTGTTTGTAATATGTTTATTAAACATTGTATTGGGCCTATTAAAACATTTTACATATATGCTTACAATGATGGATGGGCTTATTTTAAATACATAGCTCATGAAGAGCTCTAGATTGTGTACGTTTATTTTATGTTCACTGTATCTTTCTTTCCAATATGCCTGCGTTATTTATCTCAGTGTTTGCTCTTTTGTTTAAAGCTTGGTCTTGAACGATTCCACAGTGTAGCAATACTTGGATTTAACTCTCCAGAATGGTTCATTTCAGCTGTTGGAACTGTTTTTGCTGGGTAAGTTTTGGATTGGTGCTAGGCCTAGTAGTGAATGTGTCCCAGTGTAGCATTTGGTTCTGTAGGGTCTGCCCATCCACTGCAGTAGAAAGAGGAAGAAGAAAAAACATGTTTCATGGTCCTTGCACACCCCAAGTAAACCATCCCTTTTCTTTTTATATCCACTAACCATATTAGAACTATCATGGCTCACAGTGCCTCATGGGGTAAATTAATGACTCCTTAAACCATGAGCTGTAGTAGTGTTTCATTTGCAGACGTTATCACCTTGTAAATTTTTGCTAGAATCCATTAACATGCTCAGTCAAATAGTAGGGATCTGTTACTTTCCCTGTATCTAAAGTAAAGCAATCCAAAACCTCACAAAATGAACCCATTTGCTAAAGGCCTAGCTGTGATGGACACACAAGATACCGTCCTGTCTCTTGTGTCTCTTCCTTGAGTGATATGAACCAAAGCCTACCAGTTTCCCATCAGTACAGCTGAGCCACTCATGAACTAATTCCTGGTCTAATCCCGGTGCAGGATATGAAAGCATCCATGAAGTGACAAGTGAGGCACTAATTAGCTAATTTTTTTTCTGTCACAGTGTCTGTCTGTCTAATTACAGTAATTGATTACTCTGTGTGGTGTCTCTATAGTTTCACCTGCATTAGAACAATTCAAACTGATAATTCGCCATCAGTGCAGTTCCATCAGTGACAGAAATAGCGGAGGCTCTACTGTAAAGAGCACTTAGGCATTTTCACCACTGCACAAACTAAACCTATTATGTATGCAACATGATTGGTAAAACTGCTGAGTCCTTCACGATAGCCTCCTCTTGCTTCATCCATTATGAATTTTCCTAGTATAGACACAGTCGAGGGCTTCAGACATTCACACTACACTCCCACATGGTGGAGCTGTTTTTCATACCAAGTGCTGAACTCTTCTTGCATCTGTTAGTGTTGTGCAGAATATCTGAGGCAAGCCTGACAGCCATATTTATGTTACACATTGTGTAATACCCACAACCTTGTGCCCTCCATTGGATTTCATCTAATCTCAACTTCCTCTTCTCTTTTGAATATCTGTCATATCAAGAGAGGAGCATATCGAGTGCTAGGTGTTTTCCTGCTCATCCCTCAGTCACATTTTTTTTAAACAGAGGAATTGTCACAGGCATCTATACAACCAACTCTCCTGAGGCCTGCTACTACATTGCATATGACTGCAAAGCCAATATCATTGTGGTGGAAAATCAGAAACAGCTGGAGAAGATAATGCAGGTATGGTGGGTTGCTTTTGTAACTTCTGAGTTGTAATTCCACTGTTCATGATGCTGTCTCAGACCAAATATAAAATGTTTAGCTGTATAATGGTCATCTGGAAAGTTTCACAAACTAAGGATAGAAATACTATTTCTTGTCCTGAAATCACAGATCTCTTCCCTATCAGATATATGAGCAAAAAGATGATCTTCATAGTTGTTAACAAATAGAATGCCTATGGCACACAGCTGAGCAGTTCTTATTCTATCCAGCAGAGAGTACACTAGTCAGTTTATTACAATATTACCTGGGATGCCAGTTTCTGATGATGAGCATTGCATCTTAAATCTGAGCAGGAAAAGGGAGTCTGCTTCAATGCATGTGGTTGGGACAGCGCCAAAACCAAACAAACAAAAACATAAAAAACCACATTTCATCTAAGGAATAAATAGTGTAATAATGTTTTGCTGTGACTGATGAGGTGGCCTTTTTGTGGGCTGACCCATTTAATGTGACTTGGATCTGGATTTCAGGAATCACAATGGTGACTTCTTTCACAGAAATTAATATTTCCCAAAACAACTTCATTTATCGTTGGAGGTTTACCTCACCATAACTAGAATTACAATCTTCACTTTGCAGAGCAATGGAAAAGATCAGAGCTTTCATTCAATAACAGTGAATCTAGATTGTGCCTGCTTTGGTTTCCATTGAATTTGGTCATAAATCCAGTTGGTCTTCAGTGAGCAAATGAAATATTTGTTAAAGAAGGGTTATCATATTGGAGGAAATGTTTAAGTGCATCCCATTTATAACAGTCATCTGCCTAAAGATATTGGTGTTCAGAGGCTGAATCTTTTCTCTCCAGAACATCATCTCTTCCAACTTATGATGTTAGCTTACCAGGGCCAGCCCAAGGTTTTTTGGCATGCTAGGAGAACTATGATTTTGGCACCTCCCCCCACTCCCAATACAATATAGAGGAATCACCTGGGTTTGGGAGGGAGGGACCTCTGGTTAGGCCTGCCCCTGGCTGACCTGACCCAGGACCTTGGGGTTGGGATGGGGTGGGAGGGGAAGAAGAGGATCCCTGGCCACTGGCCGGACCTGAGGATGGGTAGATGGTAGCCAGATCCCTGGGCCACCCAGTTAGCTCCAACCCCCACCCTCAGCTGGCTGGATCCCCGAGGCCCAAAGGCGCAACTCCTGGAGGCTGAAGGACAATTCCCTGGCCTGATCCCTGGCCCTGCACTGGAGGCCAAGGTGTGATCCTCCGGTCTGAACCCTGGCCCAGCCACAGAGACCGAGGGGTAATCCCGCAGCCAGATCCCCAGCCCAGCTCCAGTGTCCAAGGCGTGATCCCCCCCCAGCCAGCCTGATCCCAGGCCAGGAGGTGCAATATCCTGACCAGTCCCCCACTCCAGAGTCCCCCATTCCCCTCCACCACAGTACTTACCTGTACTGTGTGTTCTGGGGCCTGCTGGGGTGAAGCTAGTCCTTGCTGCTGCAGCAGAGAGGAGGATTTTAAATTCCCTCTCTCTCTGCCTTGAGCTACTGACTCAGTTGGACGCTCCTGGGCAGGGCAGCAGCTGAGCTCAGCAGGCAGGCTGGCTCTTCTTCACCTGCATGCTGAGGGATAAAAGATTCAGGGCAGTCCCATCTGAGGCCCCTGGAGCTTGGCAGTGTACCCCTTAAAGCCTGGAGCCCTAGGTGACTGCCTAGGTTGCTTATCTGGTCAGACTGGCCTCCATGTGAGGCAAGTGTGAACTGCAGTCCAGCATCATGGTGACTAAGATGACATAAACACATGGAGAGAGAGAAAAGTCCTTCCAGCCCTATGATTTGATTGATTGATTGAAAAGCTTTTTGTTTAAAATATGTCACTATTTTGGCAAAAGTAATTTAAGGCTACAAATGGGACCATCCATGCTGCTTCTCCCTATGGGCCTGATCCAAAGATAAGGAAAGAAATAGGTGATCTTTCCAATGACTTCAGTAGGCTTTGTAGCAAGCCCAAGTGAACAGCATTGGGTCGGATGCTTCTTTCAGTGATATGCTGTAAAAAAGGACTTTGGGAATGGAGGAGAAGAGGTGTCCCTGGAGTCCCCTTACAGAAACTGAACAATGTGTTGATTGCTCTGCCTCTGATGAAGTTCATCCTTTCCGTGGATACTGCAAGAAGGTTCCGCTTGCCAGAGATAACATATCCCTTAGTTATGTCAAAGGTACTTCCGTGAGTCATGTGGGTGTTTACTTTGGAACACATTGAATTATACCAAGCACTAGGTGTATTTTGGAACACAAGATACCCATGAACCTTGCAATAAGGCTTACAACCAGAAATATTTTCATTTATGCTGGTTGAAAACCATGCTATAATATAAAAAGCAAGCGAAAAAGATATCTGAATCATGATAATTTTTTTTTTTTTAAATCTAGACACATTTTTATCTAGAAAGTTAAAATGAAGCCTGTCACTGTTGTAACCTGCTGAATGTTTTTCCATGGTCCTTTTCTAGGAGAAAGCAGTTCTTCAAACTACAGATGTCTTGTTTTTCAGTCTCTGTGTTTATCATGTTAGTTACACACATGTAATGGCTGGTGTGCAGGCACTAAACTGTAGCTATTTACACAGTTGCAGTCTCACCAATTCATTTACCCCTCGTTCAGGTCAATAATGGAGATAACCATGAATGGTGCAAATAAATGCCCAGGCAAAACTGCAATATGGAAAGCAAAAGAAGTAGCACTGGCCTCTAGTGGTGAAATTGTAACCTAACTTTTTACGACTAAACACTAAAATATTGAAATACAGTAGCACTTTTTCGTATTTTTTCCCTTCTTAGAAATTATCAAATTATTTTTATTTTTTTAATAATATCAATTTATAAAAGATATTTAAAATTAGCAGAACATTTTAAAACAACTTACCAAGGCCTCGCTGAGGCTTGGCTACTTTATCTCCATCTTCATGTGATAACCACAGCGGCTGCAATCAGTTCACCCTAAAAGCATCACTGTCACTGGTTGAAATGTAAAGAGGCTGGTGGCAGGGCATTTTGAATTAAAGTCCTCAGGATTTTAGCTGCAGCACCTTGGTCCAACATATTATAGTTATAATCTCACCCTGCATGCGCAAAGCCCGAAGGTGTATCCTCAGGGGCTGGAATGAGCTGGACCTGAGTAGCTTCAGTGTATTTGTGCCTAAGGATTTTTGTGGACATCACACCAATTCAGTTTTTGGGGATCCTTTTGATAGACATTTTTAATTAAACCAGAATAAGCAAATAATAAATTATATACTTTTTAAAACTCCATCAGGTCTGGAGTCGTTTACCATACTTGAAAGCAGTTGTGCTGTACAATGACTGTTTGCCAGAGAGCTGTCCCAATGTATATACGGTATGTGAATTTTAAGAGTTGTATAACAATTCATTTATGTGATTAATTTAATTTCCTTTTCTGTCTGTGGAATATCCGTCAGAGGATCACACTGTTTTCAAATGTGTTTGCTCTTCAAAATACTTCAGTGTAATTTTTCATTAATTTAATTTATTCTGCACCTTGTTTGATAGCTGATATTTAAAATTAGAGCTATATTGCTTAGCTGGGCTTGGTCACGTGTTATTGTTTCAGTTACTTGACTGGATCAATAGAATTTACCAGACTTTTGGTGAGACTGTAGTTGCAAAACTTTTTGTTTTTGTTTTTGTTTTTGTTTTGTTAATACTGGAGCTGGGAACTAGCAAATGCTTGGACTCTCACAATCTGAAGTCAATATTTTGTTATCCTAAGGCATGTCCTATTCTGCTAATCTTTCTGTTTGCAGCAGATATTTCTGTACACAGGCAACTGGTGAACAACTATTAAATACACAAAGAATAAAACAATGATTCAGGGTCTTCCTTAAGCCATGCAGTGCTTAGGCAGCTGGATTAGGGACAAGATTTTAGGATGATACTCAGTGTCAGCTGTAGGCCCAAATTTTAAAAACTAGGCTTTTAGAAAACCTAATATTTGTAGAAGAATTTTTATTTTTTTAAAAATATCATTAAAGACAGTTTTCTAATGTGATCATCAAAATCAGCATTGTGCTTGAAACTGACTGTGAATTAAGAGTGGACGTCTCCTGCATTGCAAAAAGACCACAACATTTAGCAGAGAGTGAATAGTAAATAAATCTCGTAAGGCTTCAGATAGCAAAACTGAAAGTATTTTACTACCAACAGGAGTAAGGAGAAAATGTTTAACATATTTATGCTGACATTGTTCCTTTTCGGTGTATCGATTTTCATATTATAAAACACTTAACTGTACAGAGGTGTATAGATATCAAGTGTGATAAAGTCAGGCCAGAGGGCTACAGAAGGGTATGCCAGTGCAGATATGTGAGCCTTAAGCTGTTAAAGGCCCTTTTGCCAGCAGGCAGGTGAAAGGGCACTACAGGCCAATTGGAGGTACCTAGATGCAATTAAGGCCTATGAAAAAGCCTGCCTCTGCCAGAGGGAAGGGGGAAGAAAGAGATTGCCAGTAGGCTTAAGCAGGGCAGTAACTACAGCAGGGTGAATAGGGCTTTGCCCCAGGCACACTGGAGCGGCTCCATTGAGACGGTCCATTAAAGGGCGCATTTCTCGCCCCAGGCGCCAACCATTGTAAGGGGCATGTTCCAAGCAGAACACGTCCAGGGCGCCGTAAACAGTAGTTGCAGTTCTGGGCTTGAGACTTCCCCAGGCTTAGGAGGTAGCAGTTCTCCACTGCCAGAGAGAGAGAACAGAGTTACAGATCACAGTCTGCAAGAAAGTCTGACACAACCCTCATTCCTCAGGACAGTGCTACCACTTCTACAGCCCTGTGAAGAAACCATAAGGTACTTGCCTGGACTCTGGGTTAGCTAGTGGGCTGGAACTACTCACCCTCCCTAAAAGGTGGAAGGGTGTCTTGCAGGCCCCAAACCAAGGCCTATCTTGACTGAGGAAGAGAGAGGGATGCTGAGGGGAGATAGCCCTGAAGACTTGTCCAGGCTGGGACAAATTGGCCTCAGGCCTCTACTGCCAGAGGAGACATTATGACAGTTTGGCCAGACCCCAGGGGAGTGCTTTGCCACACGAGTGTCTGCTATACAAAATGCAGTTCAATAAAAAGACAAATTAATGTTCAGTGTAAAGAAGAACTTATTTAATTATGTAAATTTGTTATTAAATAACAGTAAACGGTAGATGTTAGTTCACTGCATTCCAAGTGCCTGAGAACTTTGAAAGAGAGAAATGACATGAGGTTTATATTTGATAATTGTGCAGGATGAAATGTAACTGAAAATGCTGGTGATCCAGTAAGAGATCTGTCACTTTTTTTTCCATGAGAGAGAATACTTGTTATATCAATTGTTACTATGAGAATTGACAGTTGCCATGTTTGTATTCCAGGCAGAGACTATCAGAGATGGAATCACCAGGGTGTAGAGAGAGAGTTGTTTATTAGCTTTAACACAAGCCCAGCCACACAAAGCACAAGATATTGCTAGGAAAAGGTTTTTATGTAACAGATTGACACCTGAGATAACTGCACAGTAAATGAGCAGATTCCTAATCCTTTGGATGTGCATGTTTCCATAAATTAGTAGATGTGAGTGCCTGGTTTTTCTCTTCAGTCTCTGTAGAATGGAAACACTATACCAGTGCAGGTACTGTTCAAGTAAACAAAGCCTAGGCAACAGGCACACAGGGATTAATGCCTTGTGGTATGAAAAAGAGTAAGGTTAAGACTGTAATGCACAAAGAGTCAAGTCATATAGGAACAAATTCTGATCCCCTGGCATTGTTAATTGCTAGTGGAATTGATGCAGCTCCACTGCGTGTAGATAGGAAGAGGGTGTGAGGAAACCATGAAAGGGTCTACACTCCTTATATGCCATGCAGCTGGACACTGTGGTGGCTCCTGCATTGTTTTACAGGGGTGGAGTTGGAGGAAGGGCAAAGCATGACTGGTATGTGAGTGACTAAAGGAATTCTAAATGGGTAGCTGTGTCAATCTAGTTCAGCAAATCAGACAAGCAGTCTTATGATACTTAAAGAGTAACAAATTTATTTATCACTTGAGCTTTTGTGGGAGAAAATCCCACTTCCCAGTTCTGCGACAGACTCTGCCATGGAGGGAGGGGCTCAGCCGCCATGGTGAATACTGCAAGTTTTATGCTGCAGTAGGGATCACAGTACATCTTCCTTAGCCATGTAAACTTTCCCCTGCCACTGCCCCCCTAATGCCCAGTTACGAGCTTTGTGCAGTGTCCAAGATTTGTCCCTAAGGCAATAGAAGGGAGCTTATTTGCCAGGTATAGAACTGGGTTGCTGACCTCAGTTGCTACTCAAGGATAGCTGTATAGACACTATGGCTATGTCCACACAAGGCTTTTAAATCAAAACAACCACCATTGTTTCGATTTAGAAATAGTCATGTCCAGACAATGTTTTCCTTATTTCGAAATAAGGAGCTCCCTTATTTTGAAATAAGGAAAATCATTTTGATACAATAAATCTGGTTAGGTATCGAAACGAGGGTTATTTTGAAACTGGTTTCAAAATAACCCTGTCTAGCTCTGTTATATCGATATGCCCCACATATCGATATAACAGGTGAGATTCCTCCCAGGGCGCATGGCACCCTGGGAGGAAATCCCACCCCCCCTCAGTACCTTGGCCAGGGAGGGAGGAGAGATGCAAGGGGGCCCAGGGGGGCTGGGGTCCAGGAGCCGGCTCCCACGGCTTGCCTGGGGTACCGGCAGCTAGTGGGGAGGGGGCTGCGGGTGCCCAGCCGCCTCACCCCACAGCCCAGGCTCGGCTGCTTGGGGGCTGCAGGTGCCAAACGGCTGGCGGGGTGGCGGCTGCCACTGCCCGCTGGCTCTGCTGCCCAGACTCCACGGCAGTTGGCAGGGCAGCCGGTGCTGGAGCTGGCTCACCCCGCAGTCCAGGCTCCAAGGCTACTGGCGGGTGGCGGGTGCCAGAGCCTGCTCACCCCTGCAGCCCTGGCCCTGCGCCTGCTGGGGGGCAGTGGGTGCTGGAGCCTGCTTGCCCCTGCATTCCAGGCTCCGAGGCTGCTGGCGGGTGGCAGCTGCCGCAGTCAGGGCCGTCTTTTTAAGAGGGGGCAAAAGGGTGACCACCCTGGGCCCTGTGCTTTTGGGGGCCTTGTGCTTTTGGGGGATCCCACACAGCCAGCTGGAGTAAGGACGCAGGGAGCTTCTTCAAGCTGTGGCACTAGCCTGTGGCCATGGAGCAGCTCCGGCTGGTCAGGAAAGGGGAAAGGGAATTGGGACAGACAGTGTTTGTTTACAGTAACTCTTGACTTAAGTAGCCACCTTCCCACAACTGCTCCCTGAGGGGAAGAGAAAGGGCAAGTGTTGAGATAAAACTTACGGAGCTAGCCTCAGTCAAGCAAGCAGGAACAAAGTCAGGAGAATGTCACATCCCTGACCTTTACAAAACAGGACTTTCTCTTTGAATTTACATCAGCATCTCCAGAAGGTGTTAGAAGGAAAAAAGTTCTTTAATATCTCTATATTTAACAAGAGTTTTCAGTCTTCAGGGATGTCTTTTTGAGCAAACTTCTCTGTGCAGATAATGATCTATTATACCTGAGAGAGAAGACCTCAGGCTAGCGCTCATATGGAAATACTGGGTTTTTTGGGTTAATGGCCATCAATCAACACATTAAAGAAGTTTTTTGTCTTTCCTTCTGCACTGTAAATATGCCCCCTTGTCACTGATTGCAGTCAGACCACCAGTTCCAAAGCATGGCAAAGAGGAAAGCAGCTATTACAGATACACAGCATGTTGACAAGTTCCAGATGGGTGGCTGTGTGTGTCTAATTTAGTGAAACAAACAAGGAATCCTGTGGCACTTTTAAAGACTAACAAATTTATTTATTTGTTATCTTGTGGCACTTTTAAAAGCTTCCTTGTTCGTTTTACATCAGGGTATCTGAGAGGAGTCCAAAAGTCCATTGTTTCTTCCAGGGGCGTCGCTGGGGCAGTGAGGAACCCAGGGCATGGGCCCAGGCCCTGCCCTCAGCCGGTGGGACCCCGCCCCCTGGCCAGGGATAGGGCCAGGCAGGGCCGCGCCGCTGCAGGTGGCTAGGCTGCATTGGGGCTGGGCCAGAAGCGGCTGCAGGAGGCTGGGCCCACGCCGCCGTGGCTGCGAGCGGCCAGGCCCCAGATCCCCAGCCGGAGACGGGGCTGCCGCAGCCATGGGCGGCCGGGCCCCGGATCCCCAGCGGGGGACAGGGCTGCCGCAGCCGTGGGCAGCCGGCAGCCACGGCGGGCCCATCCCCAGCCGAGGATCCAGGGGCCTGGTCTCCCGTGGCCGTGGTGGCGTGGGGCACGGCCTCCTGCGGCTGCTTCTGGCCTGGCTCAGCCACGCGTGGTGGCACGGCCCCACTGGCCCTATCCCTGGCCAGGGGGTGGGGCCTGCCGGGCCCCGGATCCCCAGCTGGGGACAGGGTTGCTGCGGCCACAGGCGGCCGTCTGGGCCCCAGATCTGCGGCCTGACTGGGTCGGATATCTGAGGCATTGGCACTGGGATTCGGGGCACGTGCCCCAGGGTGCCCAGTGCCAGCGATGCCTCTGGTTTCTTCCTCTCATCCTCAAACAGTACCTGAGTTTCATTACTTAGATCACCTGCAAAGCAGTGAGGAATGTATGAATACATATATTAAAATAAGATGGAAAAGGAGAGAGTCAGAAGGCATAAAGGAAGTAACATACATTAGACAATTGGAATCTAGTGCTTTAAGGTGAGAGAGGACCTGGCTTTATTTCTTGATATCATCCAAAAATAGCATCCCTCTCTCTGAATTTTCAATTTAACAAAAACTTGATCTAAGAAAAATTATTAAACTTGTAAAATTGTGTGCCCATCTTGAACAGAAAACCAGAACCACAAAGAAGAGTACCTCCAGATGCACCTGTCCATTTGGCTGTGAGGCTGATGAAACATCACCATGACACATTCAGTATTGCCTACCCTAAACATCAAAAATAGTTACAAGTCTGGCTTAAATATATCTTGAAAACTCACTTAAAAATAAAGAGATGTTTAAAGAAATAATAAATGGGAGCCAGTAATTTTCGCTGACTTCTGGGTTTTGAGACTTTAGGATAAAGTCAGGTCATGCTTTTCTCCCTCCCTCTGCAACTTTTTAGCCTGAGGGCTAGAAATTTGATTTTATTAAAGAAAAATTTTGACACTGCCACCAGTGTTCCCTCTAAGCTGATGATGCAGCTGAACAAGTTATGGGTGCACTTAGGGAGCCAGCGGGCAGCAGGGAAGAAGCATGTTGGGGCCTGGAGAACCAGCAGGGAACTTGCTCAGCTGCATTATCAGCTTAGAGGGAATATTGCCTGCAAAGTTTAAAATGGGGGTGGGCCCACACAAACTGATTTGCCCTGGGCCCCGCTCTCCTCAGGGACAGCCCTGGCCACAGCCTGCTCGCCCTTGCAGTCCGGGCTCTGAGGCTGCTGGCAGGGTGGTGGCTGCCACAGTCCGCTGGCTCTTCTGCCTGGGCTCCGTGGCAGCTCGTGGGGTGGCTGGGCCTGGAGCCAGCTCACACCACAGCCTGGACTCCAGCCCCAGCCACCCTGCCAGCAGCCATGGAGCCTGGGCTGCGGGGCGAGCCGGCTCCAGCCCCAACCGCCTTGCCAGCAGCCGCAGCGCCTGGGCTGCAGGGTGAGCGGTATCGGGGTGCCCTGCACCCCTGCCACTTGCCATGCGGCGGGGGCAGAGCATGCAGGGTGGCCTGCACCACCACTGCTGTCCTTGCAGCAGGAGCTGAGCTGTAGGGACACCCTGGTCCTGCAGCCAATGGCCACCTGCAAGTGGCCAGGGATGATGCTGGCTCCTCCAACCCCTGCAGGCTCTGCAGCCAGGTCGGTTTCACAGGCGTGAAATTGAGCAGGCTGCTGAGTATCTGGACTCTGCAGCCTGGTCAATTTCACTTTCACTTTGACCAGTTTGTGAAGCCTGCCAGGGGTGGGGGACCTGACATCTGCCCTGACTGCTTGCAGAGGGCCAGGGGCTTGGGGAGTTGGCATCTGCCCTGGCTGTTTACAGGCAGCCAACGGCAGGGGGACCGGGCGCCCTGACTTCTGCAGAGCCAGTGGCAGGGTGGCAGCTGCCAGGGGTCCATGTTGCCACATCTCCCATGCTGCCCCTCTCCTGATTCAAAATAGCAAGTCCTGTGTCAGGATGTGCTGTTTCGATTTGGTGTTTCTCCTTATTTCAAGTTAAATTAATTTGAATTAAGGATTTTATTTTGAAAGAACTTATTTTGAAATAACTTAACTCAAAATAAGCCTCTACGTGTAGACATAGCCTATATGAATAACACAGTCTCAGTGAGAAGTTAATCTTTTGCTTCTGGTTCTCCTTCTCACGTGATGTGACTACCCCATCTCCATCCCCTATTAATGTTGAAACAAGGGGATCTTAATGTGTACGTTACATTCAGACCCATAATGAATGTATTCTTCCTAGACATGACTGAAAGTAACCAACAGAACATATTGGAATGGATGCTCCATTCTACTGAGGCAACTGTATTGCACAAAGCAGGAGTGCTGCTGAGTCAGGAAAAGACACAAGGCTAAGGCGCTGAGATTTGGGGCTTGCGCCCCTGCTGCAGCTGCCAGGAGTGTAGCTGCCCTCGGGAAGGAACCAGGGAACAGGCTTAGGCCCTGTTCCCTGACCTCAGGCCATGTCCCCGGCCGGGGACAGGGCAGGGTGTGGCAGCTGCAGCTGCAGGGCCACCTGACTTAGGAAGAGGCCAGAAGTGGCCGCCACCACCGCAGGCGGCTGGGCCCCAGATGTCTGGCTGGATCTGGCTGGAGACTGGGAGAGGCAGGGGCCCCGCCAGGACCTGGAGCGCTTGTGCCGGGATTTGGGGCACGGGCGCTGTGTGCCAGGCGCCAGCGATGCTCCTGGCAGCTGCCACCATGGACGGGCCAGCAGCAGACCCAGGGCTTGGACACTGGGACTCAGGGCTCAAGCCCTGTAAGCCCAGCGCCAGTGATAGCCCTGGCACAAAGGGAGCATATGCCAGTGGCAAAAGTTAAAGCAAGCCTTTTATGTTATCTCTTGGTTGGGAGCCAGAGGGCCTTGAATCAGAGAGCTTCAATTAACTTCTTGCATCTGCTCACCTCCTTAGGTAGTGGAGAACTAAGGTCATTGTTCACACATTTAAATAATAAAAATACTCATTTTTACAGCCTTTCATTCTAGGATCTCAAAGTTCTTCACATATAGAATAAATAAGAAATAATATATTGGAAATGTAACAAATTGGACAACTTACATGGTGTTTCAATTATAAGCTGTGAATATGAGTCAACACCATTTCTAACTTGAGGTCTGAATTGAATTCTCAATACACATAGCTGATCTGTAGTACATGATGAGAATAGGGACTAACATTTTTATTCATTTAGTGGTCACCAAAAATTATTAGTAAAACTTCACTGACTTTGCACACACTGTTGGGATAGTTATTGGAGAAGGGACTGTGTGATATATGTACATACCAAAACTGTGGTCTTCTGTTGGGCTTAGGCCTCCCCACAAACAAAATTCTAATTTACTTGAATTTTCTGCCTTTTTTCCAGCCTGTTAAAATATTGCAGTTTCCACACTTGTTATTAGCTGACTCCTTGAATCAATGTTTCCCTATTTCATTTTGTAGATGGAAGAATTTATGGAACTGGGAAATGAGATACCAGATGCTACACTCAATGACATCATTAACTCTCAAAAGCCAAATCAATGTTGTGTGCTAATATACACTTCTGGAACAACTGGGAAGCCAAAAGGAGCCATGCTGAGTCATGACAATGTACGTACTCTAGACACAGCTTTACTATAAAGACTCCGAAGAGGAGGGTATTTATGTCTATGTTTTTTTAAGTAAGTAGATCATGCTGCAATCTCCAAGTACTTTGTTTTAAGGATGCAATAGGAAAAGAAACTGTATCCAAACTATATATTTCTGAACAAGTACAAATACTTCTCATGGTTGAGTTTATAAATGACATGCTTTGGTTCATGCAGTTGATTGTGTGATAAAATAGTATTACCAAAAATATCTTCAAGTGACCTCTCAAGATTATTTTCAAATGAATCATATGCCAGCCATTGTCACAGCAGCCTGATGATAGAAGATTTTTCAAGGTTTTATTAAACTTGGCCCTTTATCTGTAATGTTGTTTACAAGTTACATTGGTTTTAGTTCCTCCTAATTTAGTAAGGAATAGCACAAGTTTTGTATATTCTACAGCCCTATTATTGACAAAATTCCTGTCTATGTTTCTGGAAACAGCAAATTCTCCAGTACTAAAGAAAGGCAAAAAGTCAAATAGAAAATAGATTTTCCACACACATCTGCTCACCAAGGGCTAGACTGTGGTTGGTCATTATGTGGCTATACAATACAGGGACAGATTAAGGAACTTGAATTAACACTTGGGCAGCTCTTTAAAGGGGTGGCTGGAATTGCAACCTCTGCTGCTGATGGAACACACAAAGTGATACTGAGATGCACCTTCTTGGGAACAGTTCACCCTGAAGTAGGGAATAGGGAGAGGAATATCTGGAGGTAGGTTGTGCTAGACTTGATGGACTGAAGATCTGATTTGCTGCAGCAAATCCTGTGTTGTTTTGTCTCTCAGGAGTCCGGTGTAGTTTCTGTTTTTCTGCCAAACTATTCCTGGCTACTGTTCACAAGCAGGCTATTTTTATGCTGATCAACACAGTGGAAAACATCCTTTGGCTGTAACCGTGTTGCTGCCTTCTTTAGTCAAAAGAACTTTCCCTCTGTCCTTACGCAAAACCTATACTGGGTCAGGCATTCATCTCTGTCATCCTCACCCTGATCTGACTTGTGAACATGACTGTATGTTGAGGGATTTTTATGTGCTAAGCAGACACGCTGTGGCATGTTTGGATGTCATGTCAAACTTCTTTGCCTTCTTCTCCAGGAAGCACTTGTCCAGTATTGCCTTCTGCACCTAGAACAGTCTCTTTGACTCTATACAACATTACTAGTATTCCTAATGATAAATAGCATTAATGATACTAAATTACTTTGTGTAGGCAAATCACCTTCTCTGTCATGTGAACGTCCTGTTCTATAGTATTTATTGCTGTACTGTTTCAAATTTCAACCTGTAAATGCAGTGCTGGTGAAAGGTGGAAGACTGACCTTCTGGGATGCTGGAGTCCTTCCTACCCATTGTAAGGCAGCAGCACAAACAGGGATAGTACAGACTTCTTCATATGGGTCTTCCTGTGTACCTCAAGCTTGACTGGGGAGAAATGGCCTAAAATAAATAGGTGAAACTCACTAAGAACAAATGCAAAGTAGTACACTTAGGAATAAATAATTGATTGCACAAATACGAAATGGGAAATGAGTGGGAAGGAGTACTGCAGAAAAGGAGGTTATGTGGATCACAAACTAAATATGAGTCAACAGTGTAATACTGTTGCAAAAACCCCAAATATTCTGGGACATATTAGCAAGAATGTTGTAAGAAAGACATGAGGAATAAGGCTTCCACTCTTCTCAACACTGATAAGACCCCCACTGGAGTATTCTGTCCAGTTCTGGGTACCACACTTTGGGAAGGATGAGGACAAATTGGAGAAAGTCCAGAGGAAAATAATAAAAATGATTAAAAGTCTACCTGACTTACAAAGAAAGATTGAAAAAATTGGGTTTGTTTTGTCTGGAGAAAAGAAGACTGAGGAGGACATAAGCCTTCATGTAGATGAGAGTTGTTATAAAGAGAAGGATAATAACTTTTTCTTTTTAAACACAGAGGACAGGAAAAAAAGAACTGGATAAATTGCAGTAAAGGAGATTTATTGTATATTAAGAAAAATTCCTAGCTGTCAGAGTAGTTGAGTACACGACCAATTACCTAAGGAGGTTGTGGAACCTCTACCATTGGTGATTTTTAAGAACAGGTTAGAGTTAGAGGAACACCGGTCAGGGATGATCTAGGTCAGCATTTCCCGAACTAATTTTGCCATGGAACACTTTGGGGCTTGGAATATATTGACAGAACACATACATGCTGGTCCCAGGGATGGAAGGAGGTGTAGCAACCTTTGGGAGGAAGGGGTTAACACCGACCATGTCAATGCTATTTCCCACTCTGGCACTCCTGAGTGCAGAAGGTGGGAGCCTGCAACAGGCCTTAAAAGCCTCCAAATTCCTGGCCTTGGAGTGGTATTGCTGCCACAACCCAAATGCCAAAAAACTCTTGAAAACCCAGGAAGGAGCACTTGGGAGTTCCTTCCTTTGAGGTACCTTCAATCACTTTTATTCCTCTCTCAGGAGAGTGACTGAAGCCTAGCTAGGATATCAGCTGGAACTGGAAGAGAAGCCCCTTCACTAGCTGGCTGTGCAGTCTGAGACACATGCACTCAAACCTCTTGCCTTTCAGGACACAGAACTAGAGCTTACTTTAAAAGGGTAAAATCTTTAATTAAAAAGAATAGATAAGAACACAGAGTTGCTTCTCTGGGATTTAACTTAGGTAGTTACAGGGTAGTGGAAGGGGGTACATGTGCTCAGCACAGAGGAATCCAAAAACAAAGGAATACCATGACTGCATCTAAGTAAACATTCCCTGTTCTACTCACACCTGGTCAATAACAAACTTGAGCTTACCTTTGGTAAGGATGTCGCTGGATCCTTCCTCGAGCTTCTCTCTGGCCTCCTCCTGATCCTTCCAGGAGCTCTGCTGCATCTAAACAGGAACAGGCAAGTCTGCTGCTCTAATTCAAAAACCTGTACTTTGTTCCTATGGTCCCCTGGGACTCACTGACCAGGGTGTTAACCCCTTCACCCCCAAGGTTACTACAGGAGGGTTCATACCAAAAAATTGCTGTATGTATTGTTCAAAAGTTGATTTAAAAGAGTTAGTTTTTTTGGGATGTTTTTTATTTCACATGGACAAAAAATAATGGAGGTAAGAATGAAGGAAAATCATCTTCTATTCAAGTACCTTAGGATTTTGATATACACATAATTTCATATTTAATATTTTAGAAAGAAAAATATCACTAGTATTGAAAATTTTTCATGAAACACCTGTTCACATCATGCAGAGCACCAGTGTTTTCACAGAACACAGTTTGGGAAAGTCTGGTCTAGATAATACTTAGTTCAGGCTTAGTGCAGGAGGACTGGATGGGGTGAGCTATCAAGCGCTCCCTTCAGCTATGTCTACATCAACAAATTTAGTTTGGACTTGCTAGTCTGAACTAAATAAGTCCGAAGTTAGTTCAAACTAACCCGGACTTTTTAATTTGGCTTAGCTGTGTGTTCTAGTTCAAACTAACATTTTAGTTCAAACTAGAATGCACCGCTAGTTTGAACTAACCAGCTAGTTCAAACTTTGTTAGTCTGAGCTAACCATTACTTTGAGTCTTGCCCATTCTTAGTTCAAATTGAAGTTTGAACTAAGCACGGAAGTCCAAACTAACCACCGGGTCTTACGACTTTGAACTAAGCTTTGCGTAGTCCGAACTAAGAAATTTCTTAGTTCGGACTAGGCAAAGTCTAGTGTGGCCATGGCACAAATTTGTCCAGACTGATCTTCCTTAGTTCAGGCTAATTTGGCAGGGTAGACATAGCCTTCCAGTCTTACATTTCTATGATTCTAAGAAGGAGTGACTCGGTTCCTTTTTCTTTTCAGTTCATAGATCCCCTGGGGAGGTTAATTGTGTCAACAGTACCAATTGTATGTGTTTAGGGGGTAAGGAGGGGGGATCTGTAGGGGACAAGAGTTGTGGTGTTCACAGTGCAGCATGGAGAAAAAAGAGACTGCCACCATTTTGTTATGATCTTTACAGTTTATTTGCTCTAAACAGGCCTTAGAGATGAGAAACAATATACGCATTGTTAAAGGAAATAATATCTCTAACAAAGCATGTGCATAATACAGGCAGCTTCATAGTTTGCTAATATAGCAGGACTGGTGATTTAGTTTGTATAAAAAGAAAACAAAAATGATACATAATATTATTTATGTGAACAGATAACCTGGACATCAGCGTATGCCAGCAGAGCGGGGGATGTGCAGCCAGCAGAAATCCAACAGGAGAGAATAGTCAGTTACCTGCCACTCAGCCACATAGCTGCCCAGATATACGACCTCTGGACTGGAATCAAGTGGGGCGAGCAAGTTTACTTCGCTGAACCAGATGCTTTAAAGGTCTCTGTCGTACTTTACATTTACATTTAAGTGATGGTTTATTTTTCACCAGCAGAAGCACTAAGTAGAGCATTTGGTGTTAAAGAGATGATTGCAAGTTCTGTATAAACATGCTGAAAAAATGAATCCAGTGAGATGTGTGTGAACCTAATTTTCCCCTAACTTGAACCATGCCTGGAACTTTGATCCATCAGTTCCAAAATCACAGGCCTCTACTGCGTTAGCTAAAGGAGAACTCCTGTAACTGATAGGAATAGTGGTTTTGTTACCCTCTCTGTACATGAAGTTAGTTAATTACATTACAAAATGAAAAAATAATATGGCCAGATCTCAGCCCCACTGAAGGCAGCAATTTTCAGATTCCTCTGACACAAGAGGGACTGTAAACAGTGTCCCAGGGCAGGTCTATAGAGCCCTGCAAATCCGCAGATATCCGCCTTATATCAGTGGATATCTGCATCGGCGGATACAATGTGGATATCTGCAGACCATTTCTTGTGGATGCAGATCGAATATAGGTCCACATATTTTTATCTTCACAGAGCTAGAGCCCTGCAAATATGCAGATATCCACAGATATCCGCGTTATATCCACATCCATGGATGCAGATTGGATATGGATCCACGTATTTGTATCCATGCAGGGCTCTACAGGTCTACACTCTCTGCTCTTTTCAGTGGCAGTTGAACATAGATATGTAAGTTACTTAAAATAATGTGTATCTACGTTCGGCTTCTCTACTAGTTGCGCACACACTGTGCTGGCTCGAAGGGAGGGGCCTGAGTGCTACCCAGTTGCCAGGGTTTTATTGCAGGATGGACTTTCTGGTCATCTAAGTGGTCTTCATAGACCCAAGCAGTCAATCAGGAAGTTTGAACTGATGGTGGCGAGTTTGCATCTGTCAGTGAAGACCTGCTGCCATGTGGCCAGAATCAGGGAAAAGTATGTCAGGATTGGAATTACAAAACAGAGGAGTAACACCAACTGTGCACCCCTCAACACTCACATTTGTGTCAAGCACTCTTCTAGCTCACGTGGGGCTCCAGCTTTAATGATGGGCTTGATCCCTTTGACTTCTGTGATCTTATACATGTAAGTGCTGTAAGACTCAGTTTCTTTGGAGTAAAGAGAAATCCATAATACTAGTGCTGACTGTTTGCACTATATTCTCTTATTTTAACAGGGCAGCTTGGTTAATACATTGAGAGAAGCACAGCCGACATCTCATATGGGAGTTCCACGAGTATGGGAGAAAATCATGGAGAAATTAAAGGACATGTCCGCTCAATCAGGATTTATGAAGAAGAAAATGTTATCATGGGCCATGTCTGTTAGCTTAGAGCAGAATCTAAACTGCTCAAGAAGGTACATTTAGTAACAGGTATTACTTTAGTGGTGCCAAAGAAACCCCATCTACTGTCAAATGTCCCTGAATATCCCCATTGCCGTCAGGAGGGTTGCTTTTCAGTTCTAAATAGCATGGATGTTTTGCCTGTTAATAGCTATTCAGCAATATAGCTTTACATTTTGGTTGAAATCAGTGAGGAGACAGGCTATTCAGAAGCATCTTCTAAAACTGATCCTAGATTCTTTGTTGCACATTTCAAGCTTTGGCATCCATTCAAGTGTATCAGAGCTTTTTTTATCTGATTTTCCAGGGTCATAGAAGTCACTGCTAAGGGATATTGTAAAGGACAAAATTGTAATGCACTTAAAAAAGAATTAGATAAATTCATGAAGAAATAGGTCTGTCAAATGGCTATTGGCCAAAATGTTCAGGGATGCAACCCCATGGTCTGGGTGTCCCTAGCCTCTGACTGGCAGAAGCTAAGAGTGAACAACTTGATTGCCTGCTCTGTTTATTGTTTATGAAGTACCTAGCATTGGCACTTGCAGCAGAGAAGGTACTGGGCTAAATGGGCCATTGGTCTGATCCAGTATGGCTTTTCTTACATTCTTATGTTATCTATAGATCCCTGGGGATTAACCATTCTCCTTTTCTTCCAAAAAGTAAGTTTTATAGAGGCCTGAGACATGATAGCACTTGATTGTGAATTTATATATAGCAAGGGAGAAGACCCTGTGGGGTTATGTCTACCCAGCAGTGAAAACTTCACAGCTGGCCCATGCCAGCCAGCTTGGGCTTATGGGGCTAAGGCTGAGGGCTGTTTCATTGCTGCATAGACTTACAGGCTTAGGCCCTGGGTTCCATGACATGTGACGTGGGAGGGTCACAGCGCTCCAGCTCTAGTCCAAGCCTAGAATGAGCAATGATGAAACAGGCCAGTGAGCAGCCTGAACCCAAGGTGACTGGCATGAGCTAGCCATGTGTTCTTTTGTACTGTGTAGACATACCTATAGAAATTCCAGAAAACATTGACTGTCTGAACTGATTTATTTGTTTGACTTTTCAGCTTTCCAGACAGGTCTATAAAACTACCCAGACAATGAAGCTCTTGTTATCTTAACCATCATAGATTTTGGTGGCACTGGCACACATTTAAGTGATGAAGAATCAAGGAATAGTGAAAATAACCCCTTGTAATACATGTCATCAGTCCTTCATGAACCTGTAAAATTGGGACATCTCTGGTATTTGGAGTTGGTATTCAGGGAGGGACAGTCTATAAATGATAGAAATGAGAAGTAGTGTGCCTAGACATCCTAAACCAAATGATGAATGTCTAATTGAAATAGAAATTTTGTTCTGGAAATTATTTATATTTCCTTTTAATTTCCTTGTCTTTTTCTATGTGTTTGCCACTGAGCAGTGATTTAAAGCCCTTTCGAACAAGATTAGCGGACTACCTAGTACTTGCAAAAATCCGCAGTGCATTGGGATTTTCCCGCTGTCAGAAGCATTTCTCTGGTGCTGCCCCTCTCACTACGGAAACTCTGGATTTCTTCTTGAGCCTGAATATACCCCTGTATGAGGCTTATGGGATGAGTGAGACCTCAGGCCCACATTGCATGTCTGGACCATCTGTTTATAGGCGTCACAGGTAATTTTAAAGAACATTTTACATGCAGAAACCAAACAATCCTATCAAAATATGAATGCTGCCTGCTGTTCCCACTGTTTCTCTTTCCCAGTCCCTCTTCCATCTCTTTGCATCTATGACAGTTTTTGGTAATTAAGTCATGGTACAAACTTATGCATTATTCTGTGAATTTTCCAGGTCTTTGTCTTTGTTTTTAGAGTCAAGAGCTGTGTATTTCACTGTAAATAGTCTAATAAAAACAAAATACTATTTGAAACACACTTTAGAAAGCTTGCAAATACTCTCCTTGCTTAAACTAGATTTTTTGATTCTTCTGCAGCACTGGGTTTTGTTGAGTCCTTTGTAAAACCAGAATGCTGTGTGACTGTGAGGCTACCTGTTCACAATAACTTTGCAAAGGCACTTTTGATTTTATCTAGGTTTCATGCAAACATTAAGATGAAAATGTTGTTTAAAGCAGTAAGAGCAGTTGGGTGACTATTAATCCTCCTCCTTCTTAGATGTAACCCTACATGGATTATAGTCACCCACTGGCAGAGGGCTTTTCATGCTGCAGCAGCTCTGCATTGATGCACATTTGAATCATCCTGTTATATGTACAGGGGTTAAAGTGTAATTTGGTGGGCCCCGGAACCCTCCTAAATTTCTGGGTCTCCTTCATGAAGGTCTGGGCCTCCTTCCCACGGATCCGGGCCCCTTCACTCACCCCAGCTACTGCCCCCCGCCTCATCTCGCAGCTGGCCCCCCAAATCTTTCCCCAACCTCCTCCCAAACCCCCCTTCTTGCTGCTGGTCCCCCAACTCTTTTCCAGTCCTCTGCCATGCTGCGCTGTCTTCCCCCACTGCCCTGAGCCAATCCCTCCTGCTCCCTTTCTCTGCTGGGCTGGTTTGCCTGTCCCCAAAACCACCCCCTCCAAGGCCCCCTTACCTGGCTGCCATGTGAAGCGGCCCTGGCTGAGGCTCCCACCTGGCCCAGGCTGAGGATCCCGCCCAGAGCATCCTCTGACTGAGCATGCTCAGTCAGAGCAGGCTCAGGGTGGGAGATTTAAAATCTCTCAGCTCAGTGCAGCTCCCTGCCCTGCCAGAATGCACTGGTGTGGTGTTCCAGGGCTTACTAGTTTTAGGGGCTCAGTGTTCGGCAGGCCCCTAAAAACAGAAAATGGAGCTGGAACACTGCATTCCGTTGCCCACTATTTTTAAATGGTGGGCCTGAGAATGCAGCGGCTCCATTTTCTATTTTTAGTGGGCCTGGAATACTGAGCACCCAAAAATAGTGGGCCCCAGAATGCTGTTCTGGCACTTTCCTGCTTACTTTAACCCCTGTATATGTATGATTATTATTGGTGTAATGTTAACTACTGAGACCCTGTAATATATCTGTGAAGTTAACATAGTCCCATTATTAAAAGGCTAACATAGTTTGCTGTACTAGCTTTGTAAAAATTTGATATGTAGTACTTGTCCTTCAGCCCAAATTCTTGCCCAATCTGTAAGGAACCTAGATAAAATGAGTGCATAGGTCAAGGACATGAGCAGAACATCCCTGAATATGTTGGCATAGAAAAGAGTGGTGGGCTGGATACTGGGAGAAGCTACTCAATTCTTTCTTTCCAGGTTCAATTGGTCAAGAACCTCATATAGGTAGAGAAAGGGTGAGACTTCCCTAGATCAGCATGCACTTTTCTCTCTACTTCCTGAATAGGGCAGTTATACCAAAAAAAACTCCCAAGGACTCCTGTGGCACTTAAAGACTAACAGAATTGTGTAAGTTACCTCATCTTCAAAACATCTGACAAAGTGGGATTTTCTCCCATGAAAGCTCATGCGAAAAATAAATCTGTTAATCTTTAAGTGCCACAGGACTCTTTTTTTTTTTTCTGGACTAGACTAACAGGGATGCCCCTTTGGAACGTGGCCAGTTACACCAGGCCTTGCTGATTAGATTTTACGTGAGATAATGGTGTTTATTCTTGGGTCATTTATTCTGTTGTGTAATTTTGCAAAACAGGCACTTTCCTAGAAGCTGATTTTATTATTCAGTTATCCTAAATGTAAATGAAAGATTAGAACAAGAATGGGGTGAATCTCAATAGGCTTTTTTCTCTTCTCTAATTCAGTGTTATAAACAATAAGGAAACATTTTCAGAAGCATGAAAACACCTTGACTGTGAGTTTTGCGTACTTTTAGTCTGCAGCACATTTTCTCTTTCTGTCAGTCCTCCAATTCTCACCTTCCCTCTCATAGGCTTTTTTCATCCAGGTGATGGCATTAATATTCTACCACTGCAGACGTGGTGACTTGCTATGATTTTTAGAGTGTTTGATCCAGCTGTAATGTACAGCAGTGTTGAGCAAGTTGTGGAAAAAAATATTGATGCAATAGTGGTAGACTGAAGAACGAGTTAAGCTGAAACAATCTGGTATAAACGTTCCAACATGCTGATAACAATACTCTGTGCTCTACTACATGAATTTCAGGCTGTGGAGGGGTTTCAGCTGAAATGCAGCATCACTATACATTTTTGTTGTCTCTTTGGAATTCAAGAGTGATGGAGTGTACTGTGAATGCAGAATGAGGCTTTTGTTATATAAATCGTTAGCAGATATCAGATTGCAAAGCACATAGGTTCTTTAATATCTGTCAATCAACAAGTGTGTACAGTCAAGCTATGTGTCACAATGTAGCACATCAGTGAATTGTGAAAATATCTGGAGCCGATATTCAGTCTGCATTCATAATTATTTATATCTCTGGCTAATGTATATCCAGACAACTATCAAGAACTCTACAGTTTCTCCAGGCTATTAATTCTCACCTTCCTGCTGATTAATTTAAACAGGAACAATTCCAATGTTGGTGTTGTTAACTCTTTCATTGCTGATAATTTTTACCAGAAACATCAATGCGCTCTATCCCAGAGTCCCAGGTTGCCTGCAACATTTACATAGGTGGCAAAATCCCTTATTACACTGGACCCAGCTGCTGAAACTTTTAGTTTCGTCCTTGACAATTTCTGTCTCATATTGATGGATTTTTACTACAATAATCTGCAGCAAATTGGAAACAGAAAATTGGGAAAGGACCGAATGAATATCAAAACCAATATTTTTTTATATCAATTCAGTAAAATACTCTGATTTTGTAATGTATGAGAAGCTGCTAGAGGATCTCCAGATTGCTTGGGTGGAGAATTTAGATTCATCGTGTTACAGGATCCGCTGAGTCTTGTACCTGAGAGACAACATGGTCTAACGGCTACAGTGCGAGACTGAGACTTGGGAAACATGGGTTCTTTTCCTGGCTGGCCTCCTGGTTGGCCTTGGGCTTCTCACTTAGTGTTTTTGTGCTTTGGTTTCCCAACTTTAAAGCACTTTGAGATTTGCTGATACAAAGCACTATATAAGACCTCGGTGCTATATTATTTCACTGTGAAAGAATCTAAGACAGAGACAGTGAGAATTTCTGTTTGCCTATGGCAGCATAACTCTGAGAGCTGAAGCTGAAGTTAAGCCCTATTGAAAATCAGCCTATCAATGGCAGCCTGAACACCTACTGCAGAATTGGAATTTGTACGCAAATTGACACTGTTGCTTCCTAGCTAAATAAGGAGTACAGATTTTTTTCCTCATTACAACAGGTGATTTGGTCTCACCTTCCTCTATATGCTGTCCCCTGGGGTTGGCCTCTAAAACTATTTCATTGATGTGATGTAACAGTCTGACCTGATCCTATGACTTATACTTTTGTGCATTTATTTTCCTCCCATTCTGTAAGTTCCCCATCTTTCACAGCATCTGACAAAGTGGGATTTTCTCCCATGAAAGCTCGTGTGGTAAATAAATTTGTTAGTCTTTAAGTGCCACAGGACTCCTTGTTTGTTTTGATGAACTAGACTAACATGGCTACCCCTTTGGAACTATTCCACAGTGGAGTTGTAAAACCGGAGTGCAACATGAGCAGGTTCTTGTGTTGGGAAGAAGCGTGGTGACTGGGATAACTGTGCTGGAATGTAGAAAGACAAGATCAGATTATGAGTTTGTATTTGAGAAGTACGAGCTGTGAGAACTTAAATGACATTGATAAAAAGGATCAAAGGAGAAATGCTGTATTTCCCCTTCTTTGTATATAATAGTGGGATAGAAACATAGGAACTGCAATGCTGGATCTGACTGTGGCTTGCCTAGGCAGATATCCAGCCTCTGACAGCACCAGATACTTCAGAGGAAGGTGCAAACCTGGTGTGAACTAGTATGAACTATTATGCCCTAGTTTTCTCCCATCCGTTTTCAGTTAGAGGTGTGCTTATTTTAATGTTTTGGGGTTCAGCCCAGACCAGTAAGAAATTGTCACCATCTGCCATGGATCCGTGGGTGTCTGTGCTCTATAGCCTTGGATCAGTGTGTGTATACCGGTAGCATGTCCACAACATAATAGCCTCACTGTGTCTTCCACCAGTCTTGCAGGATAACCCCAGCACTCCCAGTCCCAAATTTGTTCAAAACTGCCTGCCTTACATTGTCCAGCTTCTTCCTGGAACACTCACAGAAACTATGTTCACTGATCTTTTAATAAGTCAGTAAAGAGCAGCTCAATGATTTAACTGGGGTCTGACAAACATTTCAATCACAGCTCTGTGTTGGTTTTATGTTATAAGTAAATCGAGTTTATTAATCAAAGAGGCATAGATTTAAGTGATACCAAGAATAAGAAATCAAGCTAGAAAAGGTTACAAGTAAACAAAAGTTAAAAACACACTTCTGAGGCTGAAACTTGATTTAACAAACTAGACTCTCTTGTTCTGAGAAGTGTTTTTCTCCAAGTCTCTCTTCCATCATGGCTGACCAGGCCTCTCGCCTAGACCATTCCTAGATCTCAAAGTGCTTGGTTCCTTTGTGTCTTCTGACGAAGGATGCCAAAATGACTTTTTTTCTTTACTTTATATCTTTCCAAAGTTCATTGACCATGCTTCAAGAGGCAGAAAGGCTTCCTGGGGGTGGGGGTCAGTCTCCATCGCATGATGAGATCATATGGTTACCTTTCCCAATGTGTTTTGATGGCTTTGCTTACCTGGCATGTAAATGTATTTTTATTTGTCTTTGATCACATCTTGGTTAATTTACTTTGGAGACAAGTAGATACTTGTCTTCCCTCCTGTCTTTTAGAAAACCTGTTTCTCCCTTTGGTCATAGGATTTTAAAGCATAATATCTTAAATAGATATAAGCATATCCATATTCTTAATTACTCATATAGTGTCAGTACATTTCACAATATTAATCAAGTGTGTTGTTAGTTTTCAGATAACACCGTTTAGATAAAGGTTATGACAAGAGTTTATGTGTAGAGAGCAAATCTGACCTGATGAGAGTTGCTGACAGAGCAGAGACTGGCAATAGTCATCCAACTTGCATATACGTAATGTTTCTTCCAACTCCCTTTCAGTTAAATGTTGGTTTATGCACTCAAGTGTCAGGTTTTATATTCTTAAAAAAAAAACCCCAAAAACCTCTATCTAATATGACAGTTTCATTAGCTATAAATAACCTACACTTATACAAAGTGGCCATCTGTCCCTGAGGCTGATAGGTTTAAATCCCAAAAGTCATGGATGAGCCACAATGCCTAGATAACAAGCGGTGGATGCCTTATAAATACCTACAGTACTGGGGGCTCAGTGAGTTTTGTTCTATCTCTGAGGAAGTAGTGTCTGCTGGATTTTTTAAAGATTGCCTACCTTTGTTCTTTTTTCCTTCCTTTAACTTCCCCATCTTCAAGGCTCTGTGTTGCAGACCAAGGCAATCTTCATACTAGAAGCTAAACATGTTGCTTCCATCCGCTTTGACCCAGAGTGTCAATCAAACCCAGTCTCCTGCATGCTGCAAAGGGTACAACTACTAAATGAAAGGGTTGTCATAGACAAGAGGCAGTAAGGTTTAAAAAGAGTCATGTTTTAATGCTCCAAAAGAAAAACATCCCCTTCAGCACACAGAGCAAAACCCTTAGCCCAGGGTAAATGTGCAGAACTCTGGGCCATAACTTTCCAACTGTGATGGGAATGTTTGTTTATACTGTCTCAAGCTCTTAAAGTTTTAAAGGTTCCCTATATAGTTGATCAGGCTTCTCTAGTTTTTCTTTATTAATCATTTTCTTCTTGTTCCCCTGTAGCTGTGGCAAAGCAGTGCCTGGCTGCAAAGTGAAACTGGTGAATGAGGATGCAGATGGCAATGGAGAAATTTGCTTCTGGGGAAGGACTGTTTTCATGGGTTATTTAAATATGGAAGATAAAACAAAAGAAGCTATTGATGATGATGGGTGGTTGCATTCTGGAGACATAGGAAAACTGGATAAAGATGGCTTTCTGTATGTTACTGGAAGAATTAAAGGTAAAAAGCAATCTTTTCCCTCTGTTTTATAGTAACTATTGGCAACTAAGGTTAACTGATTCAGCAAATATTTGCAGATGCTTTGTGCTGTAGTTGTGTCATTGACTTCAATGTAAGTACACAGGGTTCACGGATAAGCAAATGAGGCCCTGGCTCAGGGTGTCATTTACTTAGGGGTGGCCACGGCGCCAGACCAGGGGCAGAGCGGCCGGCCCAAAAGCTGGACCCCACCGCTCCCGCTCTTCCCCAAACCAATCTGCCCTGGAGGCGGAGTGGGCCAGCCCATGGGGCAGGCTCTGCTCTCTCACCCTGCCTCTGGGCCAGCCGGCTCCACCACTAGGGAGGATCAGCCAGCTAGGGGAGGGGCGAGATAACAGAGCGTGGGGGCGGGGTGAGCCAGCCTGCAGCAGAGGCTAGGTTGTGCCCCCTGCTGCCCCTGCAAAATTGAAAGCTGTCTTAGGGCGCTAAAGCCCCTTGAGCTGGCCTTGGAAGTAGGTAAGTAAAGCTAAACACTTCCAAAGAAGAGTTTCCAATTACAACATTACACAGAAGTCTAGGATACATTTGTCTGTTGTCTTCTGTGGTTGAGTACATTATCTTTTGAAGTGTGTTATATATTTAGAAGGACACAATTAATTTTAGGCAAAGAAGAAAGACACCAGTTTAGTGCAGAGGAGCACCTGTAGTTGGCTTATGGGAAGGTGAAATATATTAAGAAATATAATAATCAAAGAATTTCACTTTAATTGACAGACATTCAAAATGCACGCTTGTTGTTTATCAAGAGGAAACAGCAAAACATCACAAGAATGTCCTTGTCTGATATTTTTAAGTACACTCTGATGATAAAATTGAAATCAGGTGCCATATTCCTGGTCCTCTGAACTAGACCTGAGTTCAGTTTTTCAGTCAAAACTTTTTCTGTGGCAAATGCAGATTTGACATGTATAAACAGTGAACATTCTGCAAATTTGTGTCAGATTTGGCAATGGTTTTGGTGTAAAAAAAAAAAAAAAGAAATTCTGAAAAAAATCATAATTTTATGAACTTTTTAAAACAAACGAATTTTGTAATTTGAAATGACTTTGTTTTAAAATATCCTTTGTTTTTAAATAAAACTAATCAAAAACATAAATAGGTCAAAGTAAAACAAATTATTTTGATTTTGAAAAAAAACAAAATGTTTTGCTCAAACTGGAATGAAATTTTAACTTCAAGTGGTGTCCCTCCGGGTGCCCCCCTTCAGACGTTGGCACCAGAAGTTAAAGTAAGGGGGAATGCACCAGAACTCTGTTCTGGGGCCCACAAACTGGGGGGGCCAGTGTTCCAGGTCCCCCAAAAAACCAGAAAAATCAGGCGGAACCTTATATTCTTCTTCAAGTGCTGCTCCTGGCCATTCCCTTGTAGGTGTCTGCACGCCACGTGTACGGCACGCCGGAACCTTTTTCCATAGCACCCTCGGGGCCGGCTCTAGCGCCCCCTGGAGTGGCGCCTTAGCCACTCCCTATATATTCCCCAACCAGCCCCCCTCCTCCTCAGTTCCTTCTTACCGCCTGTCGGTCGCTGGAACATTGTCTGACTGCTTGCAGTCTGCCTTCATAGCTACCCGCTTGTATATAGATATTTAGTTGTTAGTAGTTTGTTGTAGTTTAGTAATTTTAGAGTTAAAAATTAGGATTCGTTGTGCCCGCCCCGGGCTCGGGGTTGGGCTATGCCGGGGTTTAAAACATGTGGCCGCTGCAAAAAGCCGATGCCAGTAGATGACCCGCACAGTTCTTGCTTACTGTGCTTGGGGGAGGCTCACCTTTCAGACCGGTGCAAAATTTGTAGAGCCTTTAAACCGCAGATGCAGAAAGATCAAGTCCAGTGTTTGAAGCTCCACATGATGGAGGAAGCCCTATGCCCGGCACCGGCGGAATCCGGATCGAGTTCGGCACCGTCGGTACGGAGTGCTCCGGCGGCGTCGACGGCGTCGGCACCGGCACCGAAGCCCGCCCTCAAGAAGCAGCGAGAGCCCCGGCACCGCTCGGCGTCTCCAGTGCCGTCAAAAAGGAAGAAGCCCAAAGGGCATTCTCCTCGGCGCAGCTCTGCGAGCCAAAAGGACAAGGGACAGGTGGACTTAACTAGTGCTCGCTCTCCCTCTCCGGCACCGGAATCCAGAGAGATCCGGTACAGCCCGGTTTCGGTGGCTTCACCTACGAGGGAGATTCTGGACGAAGACCTCGTGCTGCCTACCACGCCGGAGGCTTTTTCAGTGGCGCAGGAGCTGTGTGGTCTGGGGGACCCTCAGACCCCAGGGCCAAGTCCGCCGGCACCGCGAGCGGTACCGTCACGCAGGAAGCCAACACCGCTCCGAGCTCCGGCGAAGACGCTTCGTGCGGCACCGAGCCCATCCCGTCTGCACCGCTCTCCGGTCCCACCCGCAGTGGTGGCGGCGGCAGGGGCCCCCCATTACCGGTCTCCGGTACCGGTCCCACGGGACCTCGACCAACGGCACCGCGAGAGTCGTTGCTCCGGAGGGCGCCGTTCACTGGTCTCCAAGGAGCAGCCCTTCGTCGAGCTCCGCGGAGGACTCCAGACTGAGGTGCAGTCACAAGGCCGTGCGGCCGCCACAACCAACCCAGGGGGCTCCTATGTTTCAACTCCAGTGGGCCAGCTGGTAACCGGGTGCCCAATGGCCTTTTTGGACCCCGTGGGCCTTTCATCAACATCAAGGGCCGGCAGGTCCGATGGGGGGACCGCAGAGCCACCAACCTCCATCGGCGACTGTAAGTGCTCCCCCCGGTACCGAGGATGGCTCCGAGGCAGATTTCCTGGGAGAGGACCAAATCAGTGTGTCCAGCAGGGCCCACAGTGTTCAATCGGGGGCTCAGTCGGTGACTCTCGACCCGGCGGAATCTTCCTCGTCCCCTCCGGATGAGGCTGTGGCAGGGGCAAAGCCATCTTCCCTTCCAGACGATGCCTCTGCTCACCAAGAACTCCTTTGCCGCGTTGCTCGGGATCTGAAATTGCAGGCAGAGGAAATTGTGGAGGACGCAGACCCCATGGTGGAGATTCTGTTGCCTGAAGGCCCGAGCCGTATTGCCCTGCCTTTTATTAAGACTATCCAAAATACCACGAAGGCCTTGTGGCATACTCCAGCGTCAATTGCCCCAACGGCCAAGCGAGCAGAAAAGAAATATTTTGCTCCCTTGAAAGGCTATGAGCATTTTTACTCGCACCCCACTCCGAGTTCCTTGGTAGTGGCGGCAGCGAATGAGAGGGAACGGCATGGCCACCCGGCATTGACTCCTAAAGCAAAGGAGGCGAAGCGTCTAGACTTGTTTGGCCGTAAGACTTATTTGACTGGGGGCCTCCAGCTCAGGATAGCGAACCAGCAAGCTATCCTAAGCAGGTACATGTTTAACGCCTGGTCCTCCTTGGACAGGTTTTCAGATCAGCTGGACCAGAGCACCAGAGACGCCCTCTCAGCATCCATCAAGGAGGGCAAAGTGGTCACTAAGGCTCTCCTTCAGTCCGCACTGGATGCAGCGGATGCGGCAGCTCAAGTAATGGCGTCAGGAGTGACCATGAGACATTGCTCTTGGTTACAGGCTTTGGGTCTTCCCATGGAGGTACAGGCCACAATACAGGACCTTCACTTTGAGGGCCCGGATCTGTTTGCACAACAGACGGACGCCCGACTGCAGACCCTGAAAGATTCTAGGGCGCTGATAAAATCCTTGGGCCTCCACACCCCAGCTACCCAACGGAAGCCGTTCAAACCGCCACCGCCCCCAAGGCCATTCTGTCGGTGCCAGGAGGACGACAGGCGTCGCAGTAGGGGAGGGCGTAGGTCTACGGGACGCCAGTCGGGCGATCGGGGGGCGCGCGCCAGCCGGCGCTGCAGAAAAAGGGCTTTTGAAGGTCAGCCCGAGGTCGTCATACCGCTCAGACCGGATCCAGAGACTCCATCCTTCTTCAACAGACTTTCCCGTTTCTTCCCGGAGTGGCTCAAGATCACTTCGGACCGTTGGGTCCTCAGAACTATTCGGGATGGCTACTCCCTTCAGTTTGCTTCTTTGCCCCCGCAGGCGTCCCTGTCCCGCCTTTGGTCTACACCAGGGGACCCAATGCTTGCAAGCCTCCTAAAGGAGGAGGTTCAGGCCCTACTCCAAAAAGGAGCAGTGGAGGCGGTCCCGCGCAGCCGGAGGGGCAAAGGTTTTTACTCCCATTACTTCCTGATCCCCAAATCAAAAGGGGGGTTCAGACCAATTTTAGACTTGACGCCTCAACCGCTTCCTCCAAAAGATTCGTTTCCGGATGGTTTCCCTTTCCTCCATTATTCCCGCTCTGGATCTAGGCGACTGGTACGCTGCCCTCGACTTGCAGGACGCATACTTCCACATTGCAATTCATCCGCGTCACAGGAAGTACTTGCACTTTGTGGTAGGGGAGGACCACTTCCAGTTTACGACCCTTCCGTTTGGACTTTTGGCAGCACCACGGGTTTTCACGAAGTGCCTAGCGGTAGTGGCCGCCTTCCTCAGGAGGAAGGCGATCAGCCTCTTCCCGTACCTGGACGACTGGTTGCTCGTGGGCCGTTTGTCACAGGAGACTCTGGACCATCTAATGGTAACTCGGTCACTATTGAGCAGGCTAGGCCTCCTAGTCAACGCACAAAAACAGTGCTATCTCCGACGCAGAAAATAGAATTTATAGGGGCGGTTCTGGACTCTGCCGTAGGGCGAGCGTTCCTCCCCGCATCCCGGTTCCAGGACATTCAAAAGGCAGTAAACTCACTGGTGAAGTTCCCTCTAGTATCAGTGCGGGAGTGCCTGCGCTTATTGGGCCTCATGGCGGCCTGTACATTTGTAGTCCTTCACGCCAGGCTCCGCATGCGCCCGTTCCAGCTATGGCTGTCGAGCGTGTTTTGCCCGGTGAGAGACAATATGGATGGGATGGTCACGGTACCCGCGTCAGTGTTGGAGCACCTCAGATGGTGGACCCACGAGGAGAACCTCTGTGCGGGGATCCCCTTTCAACAAGATCAACCATCAGCTCACCTAATGTCCGACGCCTCGGACAAAGGGTGGGGTGCCCACCTTGGCACTCTCAAAACCCAAGGCATGTGGACGGAACGGGAGTCGGCCCTCCACATCAACGTCAAGGAGCTGAGGGCAGTGCGCCTAGCGTGCGAGGTTTTTCGAGACCAGCTTCGCGATCGGACGGTGTCAGTTCAGACGGACAATACAACGGCGATGTTTTACATCAACAGGCAAGGGGGCGCCCGCTCCAGACAACTCTGTCAGGAGGCCATGGCCCTCTGGGAGTTCTGTATTCATCACAGGATTCACCCTGTCACCTTGTACGTCCCGGGCCTCCAGAATACCATAGCGGATGGCCTGAGCAGACGGTTCCTGACCCACGAGTGGTCTCTTCACCCAGAAGTGACGGCACAACTCTTCCGGAGGTGGGGTCACCCCGGGCTGGACCTATTTGCCTCGCCAAGCAATGCCAAATGCCCCCAGTTCTGCTCCTTCCAGGGGCTAGGCCCGGGCTCGAAAGGGGATGCCTTCGAAGTCCCGTGGACCGGGAGGCTGTTGTACGCTTTTCCCCCGATGCCTCTGGTCCCCAGGGCACTACAGCGCATAAAGGCTTAACGAGCGACGGTCATCTTGGTGGCCCCGTCCTGGCCGAGGCAGCATTGGTATACGACCCTCCTGAGGCTTTCCAGGTGCGACCCCGTGCCGTTACCCCAACAGTCCGATCTCTTGTCGCAGGACAACGGCTTGCTTCTCCACCCCAATCTGGGAACATTGAACCTTCATGCCTGGCTCCTTCATGGTTAACGGCAAATGAACAACTGTGCTCGTCCCCGGTGAGGCAGGTGTTGTGCAGTAGCAGGAAGGCCTCCACAAGGTCCACGTATGTGGCCAAGTGGCGCCGTCTTGTGCATTGGGCAGAGGAAAAAGACAGGGATCCATACTCACTGCCCGTTCATGCCATCCTGGACTTCATTTGGCACCTAAAGTCATCTGGACTGTCTCTCTCATATCTAAAGGTTCATCTGGCAGCGATAGTGGCCTTTTGCCGGGTGGACGAGCACCCATCGCTCTTCTCACTACCCATAGTGAAAAGTTTTCTCAAGGGTTTGTCAAAGCTGTATCCGCCAGTGCTTACCCCAACGGCCCAATGGGACTTGAACTTGATCCTTTCCCGTCTCTCGGGACCTCCTTTTGAACCGCTAGCGTCATGCTCGCTACTCTACCTTTCCTGGAAGGTGGCGTTTCTAGTGGCGATCACGTCAGCAAGGAGGGTGTCTGAGCTGCACGCCCTATTGGCGGACCCTCCCTATACAACCTTCTTCAAAGACAAGGTGCGGCTGTGCCCTCACCCGGCGTTTAGACCCAAGGTGGTGTCGCAGTTCCACGTCAACCAGGACATATACCTTCCGGTCCTCTGCCCCAAGCCCCATGCATCCGAGGGTGACAGGCGGCTCCATAGGCTGGATGTACGTAGAGCGCTAGCATTCTATATTGATCGGATGAAATTGTTCCACAAGTCGCCCCAGCTATTCGTGCTAGTCGCTAATAGGATGAGAGGGCAACCCGTCTCCTCACAACGAATCGCGACATGGATTATAGCTTGTATTAAGGAGTGCTATAAGCTTGCAGGGAGACCGCTTCCGCATGTCACGGCCCACTCTACAAGGGCCCAGGCGACATCAACAGCGTTTCTGGCAGGGGTTCCGATCACTGAGATCTGCAGGGCGGCGACCTGGTCTTCGCCGCACACCTTTGCGCAACACTACACCGTCACCCAGCAAGCCCGGCAGGACGCAGCACTGGGTACAGCAGTGTTGGAATAGGTATCCCTGTGACGTTTCCCACCTCCTAAGGTAAGGCTAGTGACTCACCTACAAGGGAATGGCCAGGAGCAGTACTTGAAGAAGAAGAAGAGGTTGCTTACCTGTAACCGGTGTTCTTCGAGAGGTGTGCTCCTGGCCATTCCGCTCCCTCCCGCCTCCCCGCTTAAGGTCAGGGTCGAAGGAACTGAGGAGGAGGGGGGCCGGCTGGGGAATATGTAGGGAGTGGCTAAGGCGCCACTCCAGGGGGCACTAGAGCCAGCCCCGAGGGTGCTATGGAAAAAGGTTCCAGCGTGCCGTGCACGTGGCGTGCAGGCACCTACAAGGGAATGGCCAGGAGCACACCTCTCGAAGAACACCGGTTACAGGTAAGCAACCTCTTCTTCCGTTGTGCCCTGGCCTGGGAGCTACAGCTAGGCTGGAGGAGTTTTCAAATCTCCCACCCTGAGCATGCTCAGATGCTGCTCAGGGCAGGAGCAGCCTGGCCAGGGAGTGACTCTTTGAGTAACCCCTGAAGCTCTGGACAGGTAGGGATGGGACCACTGGGGTCAGCAAGCCGGCAGGAAGTCACAGAGCCGGTGCATGGACAGGGAGGGGGGAGGCCTACATCAGTGTTGGCTGAGGGGGACTGTTCATTTCGATCCCAGGTTCCCTGGAAAATGCAGCCTTCAGGATTTCCTTCCTCCTGCAGCTCTGGGCTTGGGAACCCACGGGTTGGGGTTGGGGTTGCGGTCTGAACAGAAAGTGAAACTGACCTGCTCATTGGGGAAGGGCCACTATGCAAATTGGTACTGCAGCAGGCAGCTAGATCTGGGAGCTCATTTCAGCCCCATGTCACATGAGGGGCTGTTGGCAGGGCAGGGTGGGAGAGTCACACTCTGTATCGGCACCTCAACTAGTGTGAGTGGGTGCAGCTGGCGCTGGAGTCTAATGTGGGGGGACACTGAGTTTACGCCAGCTGAGTAGCGGGCCCTTGATTTTTCTGCCTGAGTTTGCAGTCAGTTTTGCCCAATTTTCCTGCTTTCTAGCAAAACAGGACAGAGAGAAGGGCCAGTTCCTGCCTCTTCAGTATGGCCCAGCCCAATGGGTTGGAACTTCTAACTCCAAAGGGTGACCCAGCTTCAGTCCCTGGAGGAGAGAGCCTGGCAGAATCCGAGAGGGAGATTCTGTTCCATTGGCCATGCATCACCCCTTCACAAAGAGGAGTTGGTTAGCTTGGGGGTACTCACTGGTTTGTGATTGTGGGATTGCCTCACAATGAAAAGCTGAACTCTCTGGTTTGTTATTGTAGGGTCACCCAGCAATGAAAGGCTGCACTCTCTGGTTTGCTATTGTAGGGTCGCCCTAAAGGTTAAAGTAAGCCAGAACGCCCTGGAACTGCCCACAAATTTGAGGGGCCAGAGTTCTGGGGCTTCGAAAAAATAGAAAAATCTGGTGGAACGCATGTTCTGCCCTACCCTGGCCTGGGAGCTGCAGCCAGGCTGCAGGCGTTTTCAAGGGGGGGCCAGCATGTGAGACCAGGATTGGGGCTAGTATTTTTATGAAGTGATAACCGAATTTTTATGGAGCGTTAACTGATGCATGTGGTACTGAGAAATGGTTGCAAATGCTTATGTGGGCTGGGGCCTGCACGTGCATGAAGGGGGCCCAGAGATTAGGAGGGTTCTGGGTCCTGTCAGAGTATACTTCAGCTACTGGTTGGCACATCCTCAGTTGGAGATATTTTTAGCAGTGCTCATCTGGATTGTTCATACACCATTCCTGCCTTGCAGGATCGTTGCTACCTTGCTTGGCGTACATGCGAGAAGACCCCTTCTGCTCTTCTTCAACTGCCTGTTGTGCAAGATGGAAGCCTTAGCAGTTCCTCCCTTTAACTCATCCTAACAATTAAATTGTCTTTAGATAGCATTAGAATAGTTTAGTCGTTACTTACTTACCTTTCCCCATTTGCCCACTTAAAAGAGCAATTTTTCCTAATAGTATAGAATATTTTTTTCCCCTCAGTGAACCAGCTATTCTGAGGTGTGTTCACTAGAATTTGAAATATGCATGTCCAATAAAGATGTGATCCCAGCATCAGATGCGCACTTTGTGTGTCCAGTGTCTGGGTGTTTGAGTACCCCAAAATGTAGCCATTATTAAAACCTAAGTCCAGCATTGGAAGGGACAGAGATTCAGGCTCAGTTTTGGAAAAGTTGTTGAGACTTGTCTCTGACCTTGGCCAGGAAACCTCATCTTTAAGAGTCCAGAAGAGCTCAAATCACAGAAGAATCTTGGCAGAAAAGAGCCTCAGCTCTGCCTCAGGGATGTAAAGTCTCTCTTGTTCATACCAGCAGTGCCAAGATTAACTATGTATGAGACACCATACTCCTCAGGAATCACCTGTAAAGAAGCACTGAAGAGCTCAACATTTGGGTGCGGAGTCAAAAATAAACCCACCTCCTCCACTATGGCCCCGATGAAACATGAAACACAGAGACAAGTTTTGTGGGTCAAACCATGACTTAACATTAACCTCAACACTGATTCCTGCTGAAGCACTCATGCTGACAGTGGCGCTGACAGTGGCACCAACAATGATGACGGAGTTGACCCAGACCTCAGCACTAACTCCAAGTAAAGAACAATCATGACTCACTGAAATTAATGACAGCACCGATAAAAAATCACAGTACTGACATCAGCACTAGGACAAAAAACACACCTAAAAATGTCATTACGGCCATCAGAGAGAGATACATGTAACATCCACATCACAGTCACCACTGTTCTGCACACATACCTACCCAGTGCATATTGCATATGACAAGGCTCCCTCTCCCGTACCATTTGCCAGTGAAGATGAGGATGAGAGAGTGGGGAAGAAGTCTTTTACTCCCAACATTCCTCACCTACCAGACCAACTTCCAAATCTTCAAAATAAAGGTCATATACCAGCCACATTGACATTCATGGTTTGAGCAACCATGGATCAAGCCATCCATAACTGTCCCAGTGCAGTGGCCCAGCTAGAATACATGGTCTGCTTATACAACGCGTTACAGCAGACCTGCTGATTCCCTATAGGGACAGAACTAGATCACCACCATGTGCTGTCCCACTCATTTCTGAATCAATTCTGGAGATTACTGAAGAAAGGAAGGAAAGTACTGAACCGGAAACATCACCTCCAATGCAAAACTCTTCTTGATCTGATGAGGCAATAATACCTCTTCCTTCAACTGCAGATGACTTCACAGAGCTTCAGGAACCTTTTTAAGAGCAGCAGAAAATCTGGAAATTCCACTTGAGGAGCTCACTGAAATGCACCACAGACTGTTACAAATTCTTTGCAACCCTTCTTCATCAAAAAAAATAGCATTACTGATTGACAAATCCAGCAGTCATTCCACCAACTTGCAAGAAAGTGGATAGAAATTGATAAAAGGCAGAAAAAAAATTGCCCCAGAACAGAGAAGAATGTAATTCATGTCACTAATACAGTGAACAAAGGTCATCTTGTGGCTAGAACTACCTTACAGGTTTCCATTTATATGACTGATGCAGCCATAAGAACAACAGCTACAGTGGTTGGTCATAAGCATGGTATTGTGGCACCACTTCGCAGGTGAGGCAAAAGGTCTGCAGGCCACAGTAGAAGAGCTCGCCTTTGATAAGATGAAGTTCTTTGCTGCAGAAAGTACAGGGTCCTCACACTATGAAGGACTCACAGGCTGAACAGAGATGAAGATTCTTTACAGCGATGGACACAACCCATCGATAGGAAGGCAGTAATCTCGTTCTCACAGGAACCACTCTTGGTTATTATCGATACATCATTAGTAGGATGGGGGCGGCACCTAAGGAATCGGATGATCCAGAGTCTACGTTCACAAACCAAAACATGCTACCACATAAACCAATTAGAACTTGGCACAATATGCAATACATGCACTCATTTATTCCCACTTATAGAAAACAGGATAATAAAAGTAATGACAAAAAAAGTTGAAGTATATTTTATATATATCAACCAGGAGGTGCATTATTCCATTCCCTATGCACTTAGGTGATGAAACACATCTGACACAATGTCAATATATCAGCCACATACTTATCATGATTCCAGAACACAACACAAATGCCCTCAGCAGTTTGATCAAAATCACAAATGGGAAATAAACAACACAATCCTGAAATCTATTTTTTACCCAATCATCACCCTCTTTGTGACACTAAAGAATCATGAATGTCTCTACTTCTGAGTCGGATTGATGGGAGTGCATGTCTTCTCAGTCAGAATGTAGACCTCCGTTATGCCTTCCTGCCCATTCCAGTGATACCTAGTTATCTACAAATTACACAATGAAGAGGCAAGGGTCATCTGATAGGCTATGTCTACATCAAAAATCTTAGTTTGGACTTGGTTAGTCCAAACTAAATAATTCGAAAGGTAGTTCGAGCTAAGCACTTTTTTTTTTAGTTCAAACTAAAAAACTGCCTTTAGTTCGAACTAACTGCTGGTTCAAACTTATTTAGTTTGAACTAGCATGTCTCCATTGGGCTAGTTCAAACTCAAATGCAAATGAGTTTGAACTAATCAGTTAGTTTGTACTAACCAGTCGAATTAACTAGCTTGAACTACCCTTTGGTTAGTTCGAACTAAAATTTTCTTTTTGTTCTAACTAGCCAAAGGCTAGTGTAGACAGGGTTCAAGGTAATCTGACTAAACTTGCTTAGGCCAGACTAAGTTGCTAGTGTAGACATAGCCATAGAGCCCATGTGGCCCAGAAAACTGGGTATTTTTACCTCCCCCAGATGTCAATATGCACTGTGACACTGTCTGGAATATAAATGATCATTGTTATAGATATCAATATTGCAAAATTTCAATGAATCACACAAGATGTACTATGTCAGGTACTATTGGAAATGTTATAGTTTGCTAAGTATGATGATAGTTTTTATATATGTATTAGTTTTGTATTATGAGTTCTAAATATTTACTGTATATAGTATTCGTCTTTCAAATTTGTGCTGTGTTCTGTATGGCACGCCCAGACAGGATGGCAGCAGCACTAAGCCTACATAATGGCCCATCAAGAGAACTCAAATGCACAAAGAATCCAGTGGAAGAACCAGGGGCTACACTTTGAGTCACCAGAACATGTAAAGACATATCTATGAACAGGGGACCCTGAGGCTTTTCTGGGCCATGTGCTGTGGGACTGTGTTTGGAACAAAGGAAGTACAACCCTGCCCTTGTACTTCAGGTTTCAAAGTAAGGAGTCTACAGTAGAGAAGAGACAGAGGGGGTCTAGTCACGTGTGCTAAGCAAGGTGCCAAATGGGGAATTGCATGTGTGACTCAGAGGAGCACTGCTGATAAAAATCTCTGGTTGTGGATGCACCAACACCTGAAGCAGAGCATTCAAAGGGAATACACTTCTTGAAGAATCTCAAGTTCCTGCACAGGGGGAGTAAACTTCTCTTTTTGATTTGCTTAAAAAAAAAAAAACACACAACAAAACACTTAGTCCATTTGACCCAAAATAATAATAATTTATATAATTGGCAGCAAATCAAAAAAATTCGTTATTCATCTAGTCATATTCCAGACTGCAACTCTCTGGCTGCTGTGTGCACAGTCTGTTTCTTCTAAAAATATCTCTGTGTGCTTTCTTGTCCTGGCCTGTCCCCTCTTGGTGGTTTTAAGAATTGATTTTTTTAAATTATGCCAGTTGTGAAAATTCTTTTTGGCAGCTTAGCAACACTAGAGCATAAGGAGACTCCCAGACAGCACTGAAGGAATCCCAACTGCTGAAAATACCAGCATAAAAATATCAGTAAAGCCTGGTTTTTCTTCAAGCGGTGCTCAGATACATTCAGTAATAGGTGTCTACATGCCACAGCACATGATTGGCCAGAACTTCTTTTAGCCTTAGCCTGTCAGGACAGGGCTGGCAGCCACTGCCCCTGGCCATATATATGGCCCCAGCCCTGCTCCTTCCCCGTTCCTTTTTTCTGCTCTCAGCGTCAGTTACGGAACAGCCTGTTCTTGCTTTATGCGAGGGCCTGTCTCTTTGTTCTGTTTTACGTGTATTTTCACTGGAAGATCTGCCTGCGGACTACACCAGTGCTCCCACCATGTCCTTCCAACAGAAACCCGAACACGTTGGGAGGGTTTCTTAATGCCCGTGTGAGCTTCACCGGGTGTATTATGCTCTATTTGTAGGTCTTAAGTGAAGGGCTCAGTAGGGAGTGAAGGCTGCATAATGCGCCCATGAACAGGCCCCGCAGCTGACGCCAGGAATTTGCCAGCTCCACTCACTGATCTCCAGCTCTGAACAAACACTGTGACCAGACCTGGCACTGCATGCTCAGTTGGCACTGGAACCCTCTCGGTGCCTCTCTCCGGCTACGAATACAACCACAATTGGCCTCCAACTTGGCACCGTGTGCTCGGTCGGCACCAGAGCCCTCTTGGTGCCGCTTTCCAACTTTGAATACCACCGTGATCGGCCTCTGACCCAGCACTGTGCGCTCGGTCAGCACCCGAGCCCTCTCAGCGCCAGTCTCCAGCTATGAATACAGCTGCGATCGGCCTCTAACCTGGTATGGTGTGCTTGGGCAGCATTTGAGTCCCCTTGGCACCACTCTCCGGCTATAAATACAGCCGTGATCGGCCTTTAACCTGGCACCGTGAGCTCAGTCGGCATGGGATCCCTCTTGGCGTTGCTCTCCAGCATTCAATAAAGATTTGCAATCAGCACAAGCTCCACGCCTTGGTAGCAATTCCGCTGACCAGTCAGCGCCAGGGATCTCTTGACGCCGCTCCCCAGCAGAACCCAGGTAAGCGCGCTTGGGACCAACTCTGGCACCAAGTGCCAGTGCTGTGTCTGGCACTTCCTTTTGGGGTGAGTGCCTGGAGCCTATCGTGGTGCCAGCCACACCGGAGGCCTTTGAAGTGACAGAAGCCATCTAGCCCCTGAATACACTGCAGGCTGCCAAAACAAATCGTAAGTCCGTTGTCTTCCTTCCTCCACTTTACCTCGCATCAGGGGGAGCCACTCACTACTTGGGCCCACGCCACTCCGAGACTATGGGCTCCAACGCCTACAGCTCCGACAACCTTGCCTTGGCACCGCAAGAGATCTGCAAGTGCATTCCTCATGCCTGGCCCCTTACTGAAGTGTCCATGGCATCAGTTCTTCCCGGCACTGCACTTGAAACTGGCTACCTCCTATTGAGGGCCTGCAAGGGGAATCCCTACTCGGTGCCATAGCCCCACTGAGGGCACCCCAGTACTGGGGTTGCCCCTTTGCCTGATTTACAGCCGAACAGGGACCAAGGTCTTACAGAGAAGACCCTACCACACTTGAATATCTTCACCAGGCCACCATCTGCCTAGGTCAGGGTCACACCCCTTGAGGGAATCCAGAACCCCCTGTTTGACCTGGGGTCCAAACCTCTCCAGCCACCATTATGATTCCTCCCCCCTCCCCCATACTCGTGCCCTTGACATTGCTGGGACACGCTGGCTGAGCCTACTGATTCATCTGGGGCCTTCTAGGAGTCCCAGAAGGTTTGACCTCCTGGCTTAAAAAAAAAAAAAAAGCCTACTTAGTTTTCAGCTTTTCAGCCTTTGCACTGTTTTTTGATGCCTCAAACACGGCTACCCGCGGCATTGCTAGGGCCGTGATTACACGCTGGGCAGCCAGGCTTCAGGATCTTGACCTCTCCCAGGACTTACAGTAGGCCATATTAGATTTCCCTTTAGAGGGGCAGTCTGTTTCTCTCTACCTGTCCACTGACTCCATGATCCATGGCATCTGTGTACAGAGGTCGGCACTCAGAGCCCTGGGTACATTCACTCCCCAGGTGCCTCAACATCCCCAGTCTACTGTGACCCCTTCAATGCATGGGGGAAGGGTTTTTGTTGTATCCCTCCCCCCACACAAATGAAATGGCTATCTTCAGGAGCCTTTGGGCTACAGGAGCCTGGTCCCCTTGCCTCATTATAGGTGATCAACTTCAACAGGGTCGCTCTCCCTCCATAAGAACCCTTGAACATCAGAACGGAAACCTAAATGCTTTCACTAAACGCCCCCTCACAATCAGCCTCGGGACACCTCTTCCTCCTCTCCAGTAACAACGTGCCTCCCTCTTCCCTTCCAATACCCTTCGGGTCAAGTAACGGCCTGGCCACTGGAGAATTCTCCTCACATGCACTTGTTTCCAGACGCATATGCCCCTGGAGCCTCGGTGGGAACCCGGGGGTCATAGAGGTATGCAAAGCGGGCACATCATGCCCTGCCAGAAAAAAAAAACACCCTATAGCCCTCTGGGTCAAGGGCAGGATGCCTACACTTTGGCCAACTCCTTCCGAGTCAGGCACACTGAAAGGGTACACTCCCATGTCGCTATCCCGAGAGCACTCCTCATCCGTGTCGGCTTGCAATGGATTGGAGGGAAGCTATTGGGTTTTTAACCCAATTCACCTTCGCCTTTTGGAGTTGCAGTGGCAAGGGCAGCAATTATTCCACCCCTGCCCTTCTCCTGCAGCTATGGGAATCTGTTGCCCTGGATCACAACTGCCTTTCTCAGGAGTCGATTCTTCTAAGAAGGGGCAACCATCCTACACTAAATGGTCTTGCTGGTGACAAGGTTGTTCTTTGCTGCTATTATATAAAAGATTCCCCAACAATGAACCAGGGACTGCCCCTGTTGGGATTATAGTCTCCTGACAGAGTGGCAAATGACTCCTCAGCACTCTCATGCATGCCTCCTCCTGAGGATTTTGCACTTGGCGGTGTGTCCGTAGGCATTCGCCTGGTGGCCCACTGCTTCTTCACGCAGTTTGGGGGTTGTGCCGTTTGTGGGTAGCTGTGCTGACGGTGGATAAAGTTCTAACTCCGCCCACCTTCCACAGTACAACTAGCAGTCACCGTACTACTGAATGTATCCGAGCAGCACTCAAAGAAGAATGGTAGGTTACTTACCAGTAAACGTTCTTCTTCGAGATGGGCTGCTCGGACTTATTCAGTCCCCTCCTGCCATCCCTGCTAGTCGAGTTAGCGATTAATGGGAACTGGGGAGGACCAGGGCTGGAGCCAGATATATGGCAGGGGGCGGTGGCTGCCAGCCCTGTCCTGACAGCCTAAGGCTAAAAGAAGTTCCGGCCAGTCATGCGCTGTGGCATGTAGACACCTAATACTGAATGAATCCGAGCAGCCTGTCTCGAAGAAGGACGTTTACTGGTAGGTAACCTATCTATAGTCCTAGTTAATTGTCAGGTAACCAAGAATTTAGGTTCCTTGCAGTCTGGTGTAATGGGTTTTGCTTACTATGCATGCACAGTAGTTAGTGTGTGTATATGAGAGAGAGAACCAGAGCCCACTAAAGGCTGTTGCAAAGGATTTTTTTTAAAGAAGGTTAATTTTGATATATAAGCGAGTTTTTTGTTCTCTTTGAACATTCCTGGTGTTCCTATTATTTTCTATTAGCAGAATCTAGTGCATGGTTATGCCCATCCCCTTAAACAGCTCTGAGGAAGTGATTTGAATTCAACTAATAAGTGTTCTTTTTTTTGCCTAGAGTTAATTATTACAGCTGGGGGTGAAAATGTGCCTCCAATCCCAATTGAAGATGCAGTCAAAAAAGAACTGCCCATTGTTAGCAATGCTATGTTGATTGGAGATAAAAAGAAGTTCTTATCAATGTTGCTGACGTTAAAGGTAAATTACTTTTACATTTAAAATCTTTCAAATATTGTATTAATTTAATGAAGCTTGAATTCTAGGAGTGAAAAGATTTGAAATTTCCTGGATATCTTGGCTTAAAAAATAGCAAATATGTACATGTGTGTGTAGTTCTGAATTAGGAAAAAGTTCAGATTACAGAACAAATTCTGCTGGCTTCCTCAAATTTGCTCTGAGATTTTTTTTACCAGTAAAGCAAGCAGAGTTTGGCCATAATGTTTTATAGCAGAAGAAATACTTCACATCCATTTTTTTAATATTCTTTCATACACAAAACTCTGGACAGGCTGAGTCCTTAGAAGTTTCAAGTTTTTTATGTATTGAGACTTTAAAGGGAACATAACTTCTTAGCTAGATGAACAAGAGCTTTTTTGGCTGTGTTTGCTCATTACAATTTGTGCTTAAGAGAATGTTTGCTTTCTAACATCTTCCATTCCCCACCTATTTGTTCCTTTTGGGAAGAAATCAAAAAATGAATTTTAGAGAACAACATTATAAATAGTTGCGCTACAGGATCAAGTTCAACTGAAAGATCATCCTGTGTTAAAATGCAAATATTTCAGTAACAGAATGAAAACAAGAGGCCAGTATATTATTATATAAAACTTCTTGGCTCTCAGTTATCCCACTGTTAATCACGCTACATTTATTACCTCTGTCATTGTTTCCTCCCTACCTACAAATGTAGGGATAGTATTTTTTCTAGTTTTAAACAGCAGCTCTGTCAAGAGATCAGAACAAACTATATGATATTCAGTAATGCATTTTTATAAACATCATATTGAAAACATTTCTTGATGTAACAATGCAATTGATTTGAAAAAACACAGGTATGTCTACAAAGCAGAAAAAAAGGGCACTCGGTCTCTGAGCTTTAATCAGCTGACTTGATTCATACTGTTTTACCTAAGTTTGAATACTCTGAACTGCCTTCAACTCCCACCAATTTGAACAGGTTTTTAGACATTAAGTGCCCTGTAGGAGCCAGCTATTCAAATGAAAACTGTCACTTGACATTTTAGAGTACGCTGGACCCAGATACAGCCGAACCAACTGACAATCTGACTGAGCAAGCTAGAGAATTTTGCCAGAAAATTGGCAGCAAAGCCACTAAAGTGTCAGAGATTGTGGCAACAAGAGATCAGTCTGTTTACCAGGCCATTCAAGAAGGAATCAACAGAGTCAACATGAAGTCCACTGCCACTGTTCAGCATATTCAAAAGTGGACAATCCTGGAAAGAGATTTCTCCATTTCTGGTGGAGAATTTGGTAAGACCTCTGCATGCTAATCTATAGTGAGATACCTACCTACTGAATATAGGAGGGGGTATGGAGTGCAGTAAGATTGGGGTGATTGTTTCTCAGGAGTAGCGGAGCTCAGAGTTGTATAGCTCTTCTCAAACAAATGGCAGTTAACTGATTGCAATGCACACTGCACACTGTCAGATTATGGAACAGTGGTATTGGAACAATTTTAGGAATGTCAACTAGTCTAGAATAAAATCAAATGAAACACGGGATCTTTATAAAAAACCTTCATGTAACATACTAGCAGGTTATCTTCAGGGTTTTCTTTAAATTAAGAAGTCCTACAATTTTGGTGCTAGAGTAAAAATCAAATATAAAAATTATTATACAATCTATACTCCAACCTTTGAACTAATGATTAGAGGTGCCTGAAGATTTTCTTTTCTGAGAAGGTCAGATGAAGCCAGTTTAATTAGAGAAAACAACATCTTATTGTAGATCACAATCATTTTGTAGACTGTGTCCGTCTTGTGTGGAGGGAAGATTTGAGTGGTAATTAAGGATCTATTGGTGAAAGATGTTCTATTGCTTCACCAACTTGAACTTCTAACTAATGCAGTATAGCAGGGGTACTCAAATGGCAGCCCGCGGTCCACAACCCGGACCGCAAAGACATTTCTGGTGGACCGCCCCCCGCGCAGGGAAGGCTGCTGGCCGTGCAGGGCCGGCAGCCAGAGGCCCTGCTCACAGCTCCTCTGGGGCAGGGAGTTGTTAAAACTCCCGCCCAGAGAAGCTCTAATGGAGCATGCCCAGAATATCTGAGCATGCTCCGTTAGTGCTTCTCTGCCCCAGGAGCTGTGAGGGCCATGCAGGGTAAGCAGGGGAGGGGGGGGCCTCCAGGATCTGGCCTGCGGGGGGGGCAGGATCGGGCCCGGGGGGCGGGGGCCCACGCAGTGAGCAACAGGAGTTGCTCAGCTGCCAGTGGGTCTTAGAGGGAACATTGGCAACAGCATGTTGCCTCTAAGGGGAGAGGGCAGCTGAGCAACTCCAGTTGCTCGCTGCACTGCCCCCCCCGCAGGGCCCGCTGCGCTGCCCCCCTGCTCCCACTCGCCTCCCCGCTAGACCCCCCCGCTCCTGGCATTACCCCCCCACTCCCGCTAGCCCCCTCCGCTCGCGGCATCAACCCCCCTGCTCCCGCTAGCCCCCCCGCTCCCGGAGCACACCCC
>ML681967.1:6933905-6996928 GCA_007922195.1 Podocnemis expansa | reverse complement strand
CCCCCTCCGCTCGCGGCATCACCCCCCCTGCTCCCAGTAGCCCCCCCGCTCCCAGAGCATACGCCCCCACTTGGAGCATCACCCCCCCCTGCTCCTGCTAGCCTCCACGCTCCCGGACCACACACCCCCTGCTCACGGCATCACCCCCCCCCCCGCTCCCAGCAGTAGGCCTACCCTAATTGCCTGTGGACCCCGATGAATGGTGGAAAGCTGAATGTGGACCAGCTTGCAAAAAGTTTGAGTACCCTGGGCTACAGTGATGCTGAGTTATAAATTCCTTGCTCCTTTCAGAATTAAAATGATTTTGTCTTCAGTGAGTATCAAATGAGATCTAGGGGAGAGAGAGCAAAGTAAGAGGCATCACCTAAAGCAAGAGGCAAGTTTTGAGACCCTGGGAGTAGATACAACATAGCATTAGTCCTCATAAATTATTGCTAATCTGTGTAGAACCAACTTTGTTAGCTCACAGCTCTTTGGACTGAACTTTCCTGTTTCTGCCCCAGCTATTCTATAGTTCTTGTGGGAGATCAACCACTGAAGCAATAGGCCCTTACACTAGAAACCTGTTCCTTTGTAGGAACAATATTCTAGGGCTCATTAATCAAACCTCGAGCTAGGAAACTGTGCTGTAATTTATTACTTCTCTTCTTGTAACCAGTTTTGGGGTGTTTTTTTTTTAGGTCCAACGATGAAATTAAAAAGACTTGCTGTGCTTGAAAAGTACAAAGATGAAGTTGATTCATTTTACAAAGGATAAAATTGGTCTCCGTGCCAGTTCACCAATGGTTTTAGGCAAACTCCCCCCAACAAATGCATTTGACGATTTACTTCTCTAGAATAGCATGCCTACCATTTGTTTTGTATCCTATGCACCAGGTATATAAAGATCAAGTTTTAACTCTGCCTATGATGTAATAAAACTTCCTACTACACCTAAGTATTCATACTGTCTTGTCATGAATAGTTTAACTTAATAAAGTGAACGTAAGAGTAACTGCTTGTTGTAAGGACATAGCTCACATTCTTATAAGTTGGGCAAAAGACTGAGGAAAGGCTAAACAAGACCGATGGACCTTTCCTTACAATTTTTGTAGTTCCATAATAAGCAATTAGTTATAGTTCTGATGATGTTTGGTAGGCAGGACTAATCAAGTGGCATTGTTTAGTGAAACTGATACTACCTCATAGTATTGAAAGCCATTAAACCCTAACTGAAATTAAAAGGTCAATAGTTGTATATTGTTTTCAATGAATTGTTTCTGAAGGCTTGTACCAAAAGAAATCCTGCACATTATGACCTAATTTGAAACATAAATCAGGGCAAACAAGATCACCGTCAAAGCAGGGGCCCTGATCAGTGGAAACAATTTTGTTTGAGTACAGGTTTATGTAAAAACTTTGACTTGACAGTCCCTAGAGCCTAAACTTAAGTTAAATATAACAGTACATTTGCTGTTGTGTTTTAAAGATAGTAACTTCCACCAATCCATTGCCTTAACTAAGAGTTCTTTGTTGAAGTGTTTAACCACCTTTAGACAGCAGTATTTTCTTCTGCAGGGGCAGACGAAATATATTCAGTTCAATGACTAGTGTTTTCAAAGTTAAGAAGCCAGTTGGAAGATGAAAAAGTGGCTTTTTCCTCTTTTAATCTAACATATGAGAGGATTAGCTCTACTTGTAATAATATCTTGACCCAGTGACCAGAAAATCAATTCAATTCACTAATTTGATACCTCTTGTGTTTAATAAATCAATTTATTTTCAATGCAAAAAAAATTGATGGAAAAAGTTTGTATCCAGTACCTTTAAGGTATTTAATACTGTGTTTGTGCATTCGAGATTTGAATTTTCTTTTAAATAAACCTTGACAAATGACAAGTAGTGTATCTTCCTGCTTAGCAAAAAGCAGTACCATGTTTAAAACATTGATTTGTAATTAAACAAGCTCTAAAGGTCACCATCCAATGAGAATCACCCTTTCTTTAGAAAAATAAAGGAAGTACTAATGGAAAACCATTCAGAACAGTATTTCTCAATCTTTAGTGGACTGGGGAACACCTAAAGGTGTTATTTCCTTCATGTTGAACAACAAATGTCAACTTACTCAAAAAAATTACACCAGCTGGAACATCTGTAATATCTGTGTACTATGCATTCCTATGGAAATGATTCAGGAAACCACATTAAATACAGTTTTACAAATATAACATTCATTTATTTCTAAAAACAGGCACAATGATTTTACATAGAATTTAAAACTGAAAATATTCAAATGTTAATGGGAATTTTGGGCCTATTTGTTAATCTATTCTTGGAGTAAGGTTTGTCAAAGTCATACCATGGAAGTTCTGCCCAAATGATTTTAATGCCAGCAGTAACAGCAAAATTTAAAAAGGCCCAGCTACAGCAAAGGAGGAAGGCAGCAGTGGACACCAACACACATCTGGAAGCTTTGCTATGGCTGGGGTATTTTAAATCTCCCAGGTACGTGTGGGCTCAACATGTTGCTCCTGTAATCCCCCACAACTGGGAGGGGTCGGGGTCAGTTGAGGAACACCTTAAGTGTCCAAGAACCACCAGTTTTCTGCAGAGCGCAAGTTGAGAGAAACTGATTTAAATCAAGCCATCCTGTTCTCATAACAGGCCAGAAAACTCAGTGGAAGACCAGGCATCTTGAAGTTATCTGTTTCTAGCACTTTGCAAAATGCCTGCATCTAAGACTGAAAAACATATGTTTGGTTACTATGTTCCAACATTTCTTTTCAACAGAAGCTTCTGAAGTGTTTGATATCTTTTATAGATCAGATCTTTGCAAACCTCTGTGGTGCACCCACTCTTCCTCAAAGCAAACTGTCTACAGAGCACAATTGTGAGGTCGGGTCCTTTTCCAATGGACTATAGCAACAGCTGAAGCATGCAAAAAGTTCTACAAAAACTTGGCCCTTTACTAAAAACCATGTGTTACAGCAACTAACTTGGTAAGATGACATGGTCAACTGTATATCCTTTATACATGCATCTTAGTGCAAATATCAGTTAACAACTCAAAGAATTACAGAAATCAGACCAACAAAACAGATATGACTTGGAGTTTATTATTATTATTTTACTTTGTGCGTAACACCTGTTGGTTTAGCATAATACAAATGAATCAAGGGAGCAGCAACAATAATATGCATTCAGATCAAGCACACTTTCTGCTCCCCAAAGTTCTAATCCATCCTGTGGTACATCCAAAAAAAATTTCATTAGAAGCAATTGAGTGCACAAGAAAACAAAACTTTGTCCCTATCCCTGCCACAGGGCAGAGAGGTGTAACAAGCTGCGATGCTTATTTTGCAGTACAAAATTAAGTGACTTTTCCCCACTCGGTTTTGCTTTTGTAACCCAAGAGTGAATGAGGAAATGGGTGTAAATAAGTGGCATGGAGCTGTAGACAGAATTAAGCTGACTACACACAGCTAGGGCTACAGACCAGAAGCACAGCCAGGAAAATTAAGATTTATATGCATGTTAAACCTTATAGGGATGGAGCTATTTTAAGATGTTTAGGTCAGTATCTGCCACGAGTCTATGATATCACCATACTGAGATGTGAAGGGGACTTAACTTCACAGTCTTTGCTAGACTTATTAAGCAAATGACTGGTAGCCTCACATCCATCCAGACAATGAAGACAGGTAGGTTCCAGAAACTTAAGCAACTAAACCCAAACCACAGTGTATTATACTAGATAATACCCAGTTTCTTGCTCTGTAGCAATCCCTTGTAATCTAGCTGGCTACATTCAGAATTTGAGGAAGTTACTACAGTGTGTATTTGAACATCTCAAACCAGACAATACATAAAAACTAAGGACAACAGAAAAATAGTAGAAATCTACAGAAAATGTATATTTTCCCCTCTGTACAGGGTGGAAGTCAAGGTATTTTATCTACTCCTTAGGTGAGTTCTACTGTAAAATAAAGACGACTCTGCCTCTCAAAGCCAGCTTACAAGAATATTTGGATACATAGCTTTGTACAATCATTCTTACTCCTATTTTGATGCCTTGATTTTTATACACAAAAATAGTTTAACAGATTAAGTATCTGTAAGGTTTTAAAATCTTCATGCAGTTAGAGAATATGTTGTTTTTCTTGGAACATCACAGCACCTTCAGTATTTCTTCACTGCTTTTGATACATACTAGTAAAGTTTCATACCCGTTTGTTTACAAGTCTCATCTTGTGCTAGTTTAAAGCTGAAAAGCCTATTAAGTTCCATTCTGATAAGGCCAATAAAATAAATTAAGCTTTCTTTAAAGGTGCTTTGTAATCATGCTAATTCAGTCATCTTGATATTTACAGCAAGTGTCTTTCCAGAAACTTAAAACCCCTTAACTGAAATGTAAAATGGTAAACATTTGCAAGCAATACAATAAAGGAATCCGCTTATACAAAAATATTTCATGAGAGACATGTAATAAATAACAAAAGCACTTGGAAAAAGTTCACTGAAAGCAGGCATAAGAATTATCTGTATTCATTTGGGCTAGATTTAGTAACAAAATGGCCCCATCTAAAAAGTTTGCTCTCTCAACAAATCAGCAAACCAAATACACATTAACTGCAGATGATTATAAATGTATTTGCAATGAGTCCACTCGGAGTGATTGCAACATTCATGATATGAAAAAGCTTTAATCAATATCCTGTACTCTGCGACAGATTTCTGCTGTATACTCCAAACACTTTGCATTACCTCCCAAATCTTTTGTTAGGACCTGAGAGGAGAGGAGGAAAAAAAAAAAATTAAATTAAAAACATTTAATCTGACAATTGCACCTTCTAAATGAATGCTATCTTCTGAACACAGACCAAGGAGTACTATGCATGCAAAAGAATAAAGTCAACTGTCAGAGGGTCTCTGTACCACATGTTGTTCGGAATGGGCTTGCAAACTGCAGTGTCAACAGATTTTCGTAACAGTAGTAGGTTATCACATCTAAACTTTAGCATTCTCATTACACAGAACAGACATCTGTCTTGGATGGCTTAAGCACAACAAATAATAGAGCTTGGCAGCATGTTAAGCTAGATGACCCCATAGTGCCTTTTATCCTATGGATCTCTGATTAGTGACTATCTTTATTCATAATTTAGCTGAAATGGCTTTCTATAATGTATTTAGCTAAAATTGTTGAAAACCCTCTAACTTTCCAGCTGCAAAGTAAAACAGCTTCAACTATTATAATCTCATACTTCCAAGAATTATCTTTATGAAGTTTCCTTTGGGACTGAAGTTTGTGTGCACTTAAGTTCAGGGCAAAGGTGAGTAATTCTTCCACAATGAAATTTTTGAAGGATGTTATTTACTTACTTTTAAAGAATAACCATAAAACAGCATAATTATAGAAGTTGAAACTTAGCATGTTAATAATCCTTTATGAGAAGCAAGATCTTTGGGGAAGGGAAGAATGCAAAAATTTAAATGATGGCTACAGTGGACATCTGTTCAAATCACATTATTAGTCCTTGCATCCTTCTGATGGCAGAATGTGGGATAAAAGCATTGCCTGGCCCCTTTGGTAAGACGTAAGCCACAGCAACAGGGCAATCAATGATAGAGACTAAAGGTCTCAGCCATATACAGCAAGACTCTAAAAAACTGTGTGGAGAGAACTGCAGACATAAGAGATTACAATTTACAGAGTTTTTGTCATTTTCACTGCACTGCGCAATTGTCTTCATGAAAGGCAACTTCTCTCCATTGTGGGCATATATAGTCATCACATCGTGAGCCACTAGCTAACTAATGTTTGCCCTCATATCCACTGTGTTACTGACCAAGAGCTAGATGACTTCCACTCTAGACTGTAGATCTGATGCTTTTCAAGCCTTATGTTCACTTGTAATTTGAATAGCATTTTAAGTGTATGTACTGTATGACAGCCATCATAAATAGCTCAAGTATAAAATGAACATCTTTTCATTTTAGCTTGTTCAGTATTTGCACAAAAATCTCCTTATGAATAATTACAAAGCACCCTCTTCTGCTCATGGCCTAAAGAATTCTACAAGCATGGCTAAGTAATGATCCTTCTTTAACAACTTCTAGAAGCCACCCAACTTCATTTTAACAAAAGGAAAGCCTAACTTCTGGAACAATAAATTCCAAGTTTGCTCAAGTTCCAATTTGGTGGTTTCCAAATCTCTTGGACACTTACTACATTATAGAGGATCACAAGTGAGCAAAATCTAGCTTGTGTATCAAATTTTGACCTCATTTACATTTATGTAACCCTTCCAAAGTCAATGAGATTGCAGGGAAGAAAGTTAGGAAAGACCCAAGTCCAGAATGGGAACAAAAGTGGTATAGGTCAGGAATGAAACACATTAGGGAAGTTGTGTGATGAAGCCTTTGCAAGACATACATATAGCTCTGGTTTCAAAAAGACAGAAAAACTGAATCCTTCACCTTCTTGAGCCCCAAATTTACACACAGGAATCTGTATTTTATAATTTAGACTCCACAAGGACCAGATAAAGTCCATTCATTCCCTGTGCAGCCAGGTCCAATCCCAGCCCTGGGATTTCATACATAAAGAGTGTCCCAGTTTGAGGCTGGAGACACACACTGGATATTTTCAGGTATTACAAGTAGTCTTCCCAGACAGCAGAATCCCGCAGCCTCTCCCAAAGCAGTTGGCCATTCCTGGTTGAGGCGGCTGTGGAAATAAGCCTCTGCCTCCACATCACTCTGTAATTTAGGTCTTGATGTTCTATCTTAATTATTGCAGCTATTGGAAAGGTGATATCAATACTTTATAAACCCTGGTAATACCTTTCTATCTTTAATTGTATCAAAACATGCCGTCTCAATTTTGGTGGCATATTCATGCAGTCCCATATGACGCAGCATCATCACAGCACTCAGAAGAAGGGCAGTTGGATTTGCTAAGTCTTTTCCTGCAATGTCTGGTGCCGTTCCATGAACCTAAAGATAAAAAATGAGCTGTATTATGAAATCAGCAAATCAGAAATGTTCAGTGCCTGTTTTGTTGTCTAAAGTACTTCATACAACTGAAAAAATTAATGACTGAGTTAACATGCAATTATTCCGAACAAAGCATATTAATCCAATCAGTTTACTAACTCATAATACTTTAAGGTCGGGCCGAGAGGTTTGAAAAGCAAAGAAAGAGGATTAGTTGTAAAACAAACGAGTCTTGTGGCACTTTTAAGACTAAAATTTATTCATCACATTTATTGCATTTTATTCATTGGATAAAGTAGGATTAAATCCATGAAAGCTCATGCAATAAATAAATTTGTTAGTCTTTAAAAGTGCCATGAGACTCCTTGTTTTACTGAACTAGACTAACATGGCTCACCCTCTGGAACTTGTCAGGATTAGTTGTGTTGCCCAACTCCACTGCAAGCAAATGGGAATTAGACACTTTACTCCTTTACATTGCTCAAAGTATTCCCCTTAAAAATCCAGAGTACATTGCTACACTCTAAAAGGGAATAATCTCTAACACCTAATAGTTATTCAAAATCCTTTCTAAAACTCTATATTTGAAACCCTGGTTTAAAACACTGCACTGACCATATTACCTCCTTGATTAGTTATTTTGATTGGCTTTTAATTATTTTAAAGTAGCATTTCTTTTCATGTAGAATTTAAATAAGCTCCACAATTAGAGCAGTCATACATTTTGCAGAGAATGTTTTTCAGTGATGGCTACAACATATCTTGTCGTTTTAGATTCTTGAGATTAGGCATAGTTAATAACATTTTCTCTTGTACAAGGTATCTTACAGATTCAAAGATTGCAATTCCATTAGCTCCAATGTTCCCACTTGGCGTTACTCCAAGGCCCCCAATCAATCCAGCACACAAGTCACTGAAAGAAAAAACAAGAACTTTTCATGTAAGTTACAAAGGTACAACCTACTACCAACAAGTTATACAGAGATTATTTAAACCATTTATTCTATATTAGTAAAAAAAGAGCAGGTTTAACTGCTAACAGTTAAGGTGTTTAATACTGTGGCAAAAAGGACATGCAATAAGTTAGTTATACTACAGCTGTGTTTTTGAAGCTAAGAGGGACAGACCAATAAAAACAGCTTAATGAAGAAAATGACAGGGGTGCTTCAAATTCCAAGACAGACTTGCCAAATAATAGGAGTAGGTGGAAAATACTACAAACTTGCATACAAAAAAAAATTTTGGAGAGTCAGCTAACAATAAAAAAAAAAAAAAAATTTTTACCCAACTCCCCTACAATACCATTACAAATCTCAAAAAAAAAAATCACAAATATCAGTGGAGGGGTTTTATGTAATTGGTTGGAAGTCTGTATGTGTAATCTAACATTTTCCTCAAGACATTATGAAATTTGTTATAAATAACAGCTGCCTATAAAGGGGCCAGAACTTGGCTCAGAAGAGAGCTGAATTACTAACAACTATTATGCACAACTGAAGGAAACAGGTGTTAAGTGATGTAAGATTGCTTTGCCCCTTCATTATTGAACAATCTGTGTGATCTGAGAGAGAATTAAAGAAACCAACACAAAAGTCCAGCTTTAGCAGGATTTCCTCCAAGAATTATCAATATGACTGAGGACAAGCCAATCAGTGGCCATAAAACACAATCCTGAAAGTGGAAATCATCAAACAAGCATCGGAAAATGGTGATATTTAGAAGATTATTCAAGACTCAACTTGTGTTCCAATGGCAGTAAGAACTTTGCCAGTCAGTAAGTACTGAATAGACAGGAAGTAGACAAGTTTATAAAACAGCTCTTTTAATTTAAAATAAAGGGACTAGCTTTGCTTGCATGTTGTATCCCCCTCCTCCGTCACTTCAGGTAGCATATATTGCAAGGCAGGGAACGTCATCCAGTATCTGTCCCAAGAGAAGAACATTTTGGGCACTCTGTCATAAGTCACTTTAAAAAGTCTTTGGGACAGAGAGGCAGTTTACACATGGGAGAGAAATGTGTTGGGGCCACCCACCTTTTATGAGGAAACCCTACTTTATCAAAACTGATCACAAATGTAAAGTGCACCAAGAAATTTTCATTAGAATTCAAAATTGATGGGGAAACCTATATTAGATACAAAGAATATAAACAATGTAGATCTATTTTCAACTAGTGCACTGCAAGAGCTGTCCAAGCATGCTGTGAAATTTTGTACAAATGTAAAACATTGTTTCATATTAAACAATATTCTATCTGATCAAAATCACAACTCTAAAACTTTGAAATTAATCATTAAATTAAAAGCGAGGCATCAGTCTTTGGATTCTAAAACATGACCATTTTAAATGGAGGTGGCCAAAGCGCCAAATTGAGATGTGTATTTTTTTTTTCAGTGGATTTGGAACATTAATGCATTGGATCCTTCTTTAGCTAGTTGTATGAACTATGTTGAAAACTTCTCTAGTAAGATTTTAACCATGGTAAGTGTAAATAAATGTGACATTTATGAGCAATCAATTTAGCTGAAAAAAAGTGGGTGTGCTGTGGAACTGTCTGTCTCATTAACATGTGTCCTATTACTGAAAAGGCTGGGAACCACTGATGTAGATAATCAAACTAGGATGTTAGCTAAACTTCAGGAAAGCAAGCAGAGCTACCAGGCAAATCTTTCAACAGCAACCACAGAGAAAACACTGTACTAAAGCACACAATATTAATAGGAGCTCTATTTTGTTTAACCACAGGGTGATCAGAGAATAATGAAGCAAAGTAGAACTGCTGCACTTCTAAGTAAACCTAAAGGAGATCTGCTTGTTGACCTCAGAGATCTTTATCCTACTGGCTGAAAAGAACGTGAAAGATGGATTCTACAATGAATTAGTTCACAATGGTATTTACACCAGCTGTACTCAACCTTTAACAGCCAAAAGCCACTTCGTCACTGAAGAAGCGCCACAAAAAGAATCAGACCTATTTAAAAAGCAAAAATGCCTTTAACAAACTTACTGTAATTAAACATTCATTCATCCACAAAGCCAGAACAAAGTTACAGTGAGACTAGTAATGAGGTCCATTGAGACCCACTGAATTAAAACCTGTCACCAGTTCACTTTAGCTTACCTCAGGATGTCACCATACAGATTTGGCATAACAAGCACATCAAATTGTGATGGATCCTGTACCATCTAGGAGGAAAAAATGTTTTCATTTCAAGGTCATGTACTGTAACCATTAAAAAAAACCAACTTGATATAATGGCTTAGATACTCACATTCAGACACACAGTATCAAGGTACATTTCATTAAATTTAATATCTTTACAGTTTTCTGCAGCTTCCCTGCATTTTCTCAGAAAAAGCCCATCAGACATTCGCCTGCAATTAGACAAGAAAAAGGATGGTATAGAGCATGGCTAAGTAAACAAGTTACAGAACGTTACGTAAAGCAACTGTATCAAGGTAAGTATGAATGCTGCTCTGGAAACAAGGAATAAATAGAAAAATAAAAGGCCAGATCATCAGGTCCAATTACACTACACTGGAGAACCCAAAGGTGGCTTTTCATCACTTTGTTCCTGGGACCAGCCAAGAGCTGGTTCAGCTGTTGGAGTAAATTAGGGTAGGCTCTAATATGGGCTGCCTTGCACAGACACCTACAGGCCATTTCAGTGGCAGGAATTGCAAGGGAGAAGCATGTCTGATCATGGCCCTCTGCTGTACCCAACATTCCCTTATATGGGATGGCAGATGTATGTATGAAAAGGGTGACAGAGTTAGCTCTGCTGCCTTTCCCTCAGTTGGGGATTCCCCTCACAACTAGGGAAATTCCTAGCTGCTTGGTTAAAGCAGTTATAAGGCTATTTTATGGCATGCCTCAAAGCAATCTTACCTGGGGCCAAGATCTGGCCCTAAAAGTCTAATTTAGCAACTGATCAAAGAATTACTTCAAGTGTTAACATCTGTGATTTTATTGCATTAAAAACATTCTTAGGATTTACCATAAATGAAACCAAAGTCTTTTTATTCTCATCTTTGACAGTTTGGAAGCAAAGGTTTGTTTTGTTTTGAAATACACACAGACTTCTCTAAAGTGTTTACTACAAAGAATAAGAGCTAGGTTGACAGAACCCCCAAAGCTGATCTGAACTGCCACCTCAATGAGCTCAACTGCATCAAAGACAGAAGTGAGAATGACAAAATAAACCAGCAAAACAAACAAGGAGTCCTGTGGCACTTCAAGACTAACAAATTTATTTATTCCATGAGCTTTCGTGGGAGAAAATTCCCCTTCATCAGATGCTTTGGGATCTTTGGATGAAAGTCACCATGGGTATGACTATTACACTGCAGATGCGCCACTCTTGTGTAGATGCTTCCTGAATTAGCAGGAGTTTATCCACCACCATAAGTAATCCACCTTTCTGAGAGGTCATGGCTACGTCAATAGAATACTTCTGTGAAGTTAGCCATGTCTCTAGCAGGGGCTAGGCTCATCTAACTATGTAGCACAGGATGCAAAATTTTTCACAGATATGAGCAACATAGCTAGGTTGATCAAATTTTCAAGTGCAGCTCAGGCCTGTAGTGCACATTTCACTCTTAGTATTTTTACTATTTATCTTTAAAAAAGGCCAGAGCACGGGAAGGAGGGATGGCAGAGCATACTCAAATCACTAACAAATTAGTATGTAGCTAATGCAGTCACCACAACAATGGGTCAGTTCTCCACACATTGATTATGTTTTCCCCACTAACATTAATAGGTATTGCACATCTGAGGGAGACATGTTATTTTGCATCTTTAAAAGCTCAAAATCCATATCCATTCATAAGAATGTTAATTTACTATGTCAACATACATGATGTTTGCTTTGTGCACTGCAGTAACATGGCTTCTATGATTGTTCCTGGCATACTCAAAAGCAAATTCAGCAATACGTTTGCTTGCTGCTTCTGTGATGAGTTTGATACTCTGTACAACTCCATCAACGATCTGAAAAACAGACAGTAGTCATCACAAGTAAAATCCTCAGCTAATATATAAAGCAGGAGCTAATAATGTGGAGATTTGGAACAGAATCATATAATTCTGATGGGCAAGTACTTGCGACCACTGTACACAAGGCACTTCACACTAAAATTCTTAATCAGAATAGTTAATTTAAAAAATAAAAAACTTTCTAATTTTCCCATATAAGGTTGCAATTCATGGAGGAAAGAAAACTGTCAAAGTAAATTGCTTTCCCATAACATACCACATGTTCAATTCCACTGTATTCTCCTTCTGTGTTCTCTCGAATTGTGACAATATTTACATCTGTGTAAGGGGTTTTGTATCCTTCAATTGAGACACAGGGCCGAACATTTGCATAAAGGTCAAAGGTTTTACGCAGCAGCAGATTCATCGAAGGGTGCCCAGCAGCTATTGGAGTTTTTAAAGGTCCTATAACACACAACAGGAATGAGTGAGGTCAAAAAGCACCAATCTAGAGTTTAAATCACTACAAACATCAGAGGTAGGTCTAAAGCACCGTCATATGGGAAACCTCAGTTCCCTTGTTAGGCTGAAGAACTCTCCCTATTATTCTGCTATTTAAAGGCCAAATTGTGACCCTTCTATTCAAGTTGAGGAGCAATTAACGCCCCAAGCATTCTCACTGAATTCAGAAGAGCTACTTGGGGAGTAACAGCAATCCCATTTTGGCTATGAAGTATTCCAGAAGCAGGGGGAACTGGTTTATGCTGTTTTAGATAAAGGCTCCAGTGCATTATGTTTTACCACAGTTCAGGGCTCTATTGGTAATACTTCTGTCTCTAATAATTCTCTAAGGGACTCCATGAAAGGTCTGACATTGCTGACTATAGAGGTGGGCGAGGTAATATATTTTAATGGAACATGGTTGCAAGCCTGCACCGAACTCTGACTGACAACAGATGGCATGTACCTTCATTTGGGCTGTCCAAAAATGAGTCCTGTCAGGGGGGTATACCCCAACCTCAGATGAAAAGCATTAACTGAGGAGAGCTTAATTAAAACACCTGGAGGATGGGTCAGGTTCAATTAAAGATAAGCCCCAGACAGGTAGATGCTTGATGGTTACTATAAAGAGGAAGAAAAGAACAGGGCTGAAGGAAGAGAAGGGAAGAACTTAGAAATCCCCAGGAGCAGGGGAGATGAGTGAGGTCTGCTGAGCCAGGGCAGGACTTCAAGGCAGAAGAAGAGACTTGGAAGAGAAAAGATCTTGGGACTTTCTCCCAAGTAGTTCTGAGATGCAACAACACTGGATGTTTGTTTGTTGAATTTTTTTCTTCTGGAAGAGATGACTAAGTGATCTGGTCAGAGAGCCAGTCATGAGATGAAGCAGACCACCACATGGACAGAGCAGCTGTGGTCACGGAGCACTAGAGAAAGAAAATCAGGTATGTGATACCCAGCCATGAAGGGCCATTCCACTGGTGAGTCAACCCTTCAACACACCCCCAATAGCTACCTTCATTCCCTGATATGCAACTCCATTTATAAAATGGTGTGGACAGATCTGTCAACACACAGGGAAACTTGCAGAGTACTTAAATACACATTGGCCAACTGGCTAGGGATGGTCACTCATTAAATGAGAAAACTGAACTAAAAGCTGAAGTAACGGCCATGCTTTACATTTCAAGGGACTGTTGTAATGCACTCTATACTTTAGAATTCACCCATTCTATCACAGTATCAAGAACTTTGTATTTTATTACACTTCCAAGAACATCCACTTACTGTACAAACAGCTGCATTTAATAGCTCAACATTAACCCCTCAAGTACCTTTCAGTCCTATCTTGTTTTTGTCCATGGATTCTTTGGCATCTGGAGGAATCATCCACTTTCCTCCCGGTCCTTGGATAGCTGTAACATTTCTCTCTTCCCACTGAATAGGAACCTAAACACATTTGCTACACATTATGTTTTGTAATAGGAATTTGTAAAAGTGTGTGTTTTACAAGAAGAAATACTGAATGGATTTGGCTCAAACTTTGCCAAGTAATTTGTTTTGCAGCTGACAAGTATAGACTATTTCTGATTATTGTGCTTAAGTTGACCTGACTGTTGCTGTATTAAAGTCCACTCCTCATCCCACAAAACTGAACTATGTATGTGCTCTTTAGTATGTCATTATGCTGCCATGTAATCAAAACTAGCATTTCTTTTCCATGGTTGTAGTATCTTGTGGTGGGAATAGAATTTTAAAAGAAGGATAAATTCCTTTTTGGTACCAATGGTGGAGAATCCTTTTTAACTTGTCAAGAGTATTTCAGAAGAGGTGCATCTTTCATTTTTGTACACATCTCTCAAATACTCAGTAAGTTCTCTACATATGTATTATATTAATCTTTGGACATGGCAGGCAGGGCTAGATTATCACAGGGGCTGAAGCCCTGGGCCCTGGCTGAAAGGGACGGGGGCAGGCTCCAGCTCTTAAAACCCCTACAATAATCTAGCGCTCCCCAACCTGCTCTGTGCCAGCCAGGCAGGAGTGCTGAGTGTTCCTGCCCTTCTTGTGCAGAGGAGTCGGGGTGGGGGACAGGGCCCTGGAGCCAGAGGCTGGGCTCTGCACTCCCACCCCACCTCTGGGCTGGCTGGTGCCCTCCCAGTGGTGGGATGGGCCAGTGCCTGCTTGCTCCACCTGGAAGCGAGGGGCTGGCTGGCACAGCCTCTGCTCCAGCAACTTGCCAGGGCAGACTGGCCAGAGTGAGGCCAGAGCGCCTTCTGGTCCCAAGGATTTCCTCGACCCTCCCCCCCCCCCGATTGGGGGATGGGGACAGAGGGCCTCAGCCTAGGGCTCCTGGGCCCGTTAATCCAGCCCTGATAGTGGGCTTCCATATTACAAAGGTTAATACATGTGAAGCAATAGTGGATTAATTTCAGATGCATTAAGAACAAGCCAATGTTTTTAACGTACTTATTTTTATCCACAAATCAAAGTGGACACGAGCACATCTGCTTTACACGCAGAAGGTCCTGGGTTCAAACCCCAGGGGGTTGGACTAGATGATCTCATGAGGTCCCTTCCAACCCTATGATTCTATTCTATTCTATTAGTGGCTACATATTCAGCTAATTAGTCATATGAAATAGCATGGCTCATATTTCTAAGAATTAAAAACACAGTATTTGCAGTGAACTCCCCTTTCCTTTCCCAGGAAGTACAGGTCCTGTCTTGATATTGCAACCTAACTGCTCTGTTATAAGAAGCATCAGTATTTTTTTCTTTTTGGCGAGACATGCAGCCCAGAAATTTGACAATTTGATATAAAACTCCAAAATAGAACTCCAACAAATTTCAACAGGAATCACAAGTGAAACCCTCTATATGCAATTTGGTAAGATGAGGCAGTATTCAAATCACTTCAGTGCACCATTATGCTTTTGGTATACCTGTAGTATACATGATTAACAAGGGAAATTACTTGCTTACCTTAGCAGCATCAAAAATCTTCATAACAGCAGCAGAAATCTCCGGTCCTATGCCATCTCCTGGGATTACAGTTACTGTCTGGACCTATGCAAAAAATCAGATAGTACACCTAAGGAACATTGGCATTCTTCATTGGGCATTTACAAGTGTTTTGTAGTTGCCAGAACAGAGAACTATCACTTGATTCCCAAAGTCATTTTAAAGGTGGCATTGCACTGAGGAGGAGTGCAAGCAGGAAGTCTGGTTTCCACGGTGTTCCAAGGACAGCTTCCTTAGAATCAAGCTGGAACCTCACTCCTTCTGAAATACAAAGGTGGCTAAACTTAACTGAAAAGGAGCCTTCCTGTTCCCACTCCTCACCTGTACACTAGATATTTATTTCCTCCTGGCACTCCGCATAGGAGACAGCACTGTCTAGTTATGTCACATACGAGGACCTCTCCTCCACAGTAGCAGGTTCCAGTCAGGCTAACCTATTGCTAAAAAAGGTTTTGTTTGAAGGTTATTTTTCACTCTTAACTTTCCAACATTCATTTGAAAAAAGGCTTTACTCTTTTACCTTTTATAAGTGATCTCGTTCGTAGAAACTTACTTTTGGAAAAACTAGTTATTCTTCCATTAACTTTTGCTGAGTATCCCTGGCATTTTGTTTCTGATATCATCCCTGAGACAGAAGAAACTAACTACACAGGCCAGCCTCATCAAATATTCAGTGAAGCAAATCATCAAACTTAGTTTAAAGATCTAAGTATTGCTACTTAGATTCTGGGTTTATTTTTACTATTCATTTTGAAACTTAAAAATTGCATTTTAGTTGTCAGACCAACCCTCACAGGCATCTTTTAATTCAATAAACAAAGCCTGATAGAATGTTATTTGAAAAGTCCTCATTAAAATCAACTGTGAAAACACAAACGTTTTAACAAGTAGCCACACAAGATAGTCAGCATTTCAATGTACATTTTGGCTGAATTTTTTCTGTATGAAATGGCCAATGAGATTAACTACACAGGCAAGAGAAAATAAGGCTCATCAGTAATGTTAAATACGTAGTTATCTGAATGCCTTCAAGCACTGCCATGCCCTCAGACACTTGACTGCATGGCTGCTAAGCTTGTCTTCTTTCTCCTTTACTAATACAACTGGTTATACAGCAAGCTGGGGCTGGAGTAATGGAGAAAAGATTTTGCATTAAGTTTCAAATGACAGCTTTGGTGTACCTGGAGCCTGAGGCACAACACCATTCTTAATTCTTTCACTAATAAACAAGCCGTGGACAACTGATTGGTTTCTCTTTTTCACAAACGTTTTATAATTAAGCCACTCTCTCCTGAAACACTCACCTCCAGTAAAAGAGGAGGCATTGCATTGATGCATGCATGCATCAGTTTGAGCTATTTTCAAAACCCTCTAAGTGAGGCTTCAAAAGCATGCTTGTGTGTGTTCTGTACATAAACCAAGAGGGTAAGAAACTCAAATGTGACCAAATCACTTGCACAAACAAGCTCAAAAAACTGTATAATTGTATTGTAAACTGAAGTGTGGCATTATAGAGGCATTTCAAAAGGGCAGACATCTAGAAGCTGGATATTCTAAAAGCAGCAGTTTTAAATGTCAATATGAATACTGGTATAAAAGTGTTTACAGAATTCTTTTAAGACTTGATAGGTATAATTTCAATTACACTATAAGATATTTGCTAAACAACAAGTCTACTGCTTATAGAAAATTTTGCAAAATAAAAAGATTAGAAGCTTCTCAACAACTTTGCCACTGAAGTTTCCTTAAGTTGCAGAAGGGTTGATTTCCGACTATCCCATTAATGTAATCGGATGATGTGAATTTTTCATGCAATTGCTATTATTTTCCATAAGGGTTAAACGAATATTTAGTGTAAACTTGTACGATTCATTTGAATGACTAACTTTAGCACCAACATCTCTTGACAACAGAAATCCAACATGGCATAAAAGCATATGGTCATTGTACTAGTAGCTTCACTTTGAAAGTGGGTGGAAAGATAAAGCCTGTCTTGTTTAAGTTGCTTGGTACTTTTATTGAGAAACTTCTCAAAAGAAAAAAAAAAAGCTATTATACTCACAGCACTACTAAAACATCTGGTCACCTGTTTTTGGCTTTTGAAAACTCCTAGCAACCGAGAGACCTGTAAAAGCAATATTTTTGTGTGTGAACACAAAGCAAGACAATACTGACTTCCAGTACTGCAACAGGTTTGCATATGAAAGTACACTTAGAGTTCACATTTTATACTAGACATCTTTGCTAACATTAGTTATCAGTCATTTAGTGCATAAATATTTTTTCAGATAACCAAAGCTGTCAGTTTTGCAAACATTTTAATTATTTTGTCTTCTATTTTCAAGCATTTTAAATGTACTCTTTGCTATCAACAAATAACATCTTCCATTCTTTATGAATTTTGACAATGAGCTTGTACTACATTGACAGAATGTTAGGGAAAAAACAGTAAATTCCACCACAAACACCATGTAGATTTAGAAGTTAGGTCTAAAATGAGAGAAAATTAGATTTTCCCTTAAATACTTGTTCTTGTCCAATAAATTGAGATAGACACACTTTATTATAGGAGAAAAATCTGTAGAGGCAGAATGCATGAAAGCCATGCAATGACAGAACATACTTAAGATTACACATTAGACACAAAGGAGCCATAACAGCTGACTAAACTTTTATCTGTGTTGCTATACTACTTAATAACTAACTCTAGTAAAGTAGCAAGATCCTAATGTGATAGGTACTACATAAACGGGGGGATACCCTGCCGCAGACACATAGGCTATGTCTACACTACAGGGCTCGGTTAAGCCGGCTTAATAAAGTCTGCTTAAAGTAGACTTTATTAAGCCGACTTAGCACGCCTACACTCAAAATGCCAGGAGACTGCCCACATCCACACTGGCAGATGCTAGGTCGCCCTAGGAGTGGTGCATTGTGGGTACCTGGCCCACAGTGCACCGCAGCAGAGGTGCCCCTCTCTTCTGGCCACTCCTTTACTACAGGAAGTGAGTGACCATGCCACCCTCCATACTGTGTGTGGCAACAGAGAGCCCAGGGAGCCTGATGTAGCCCAGAGATGTGCCAGGGCAGCACTGGACACCCTCCCTGTGTTGCCCAGCAATGTTCCCTGTAAGCTGCGCTGGCGTGCTGAAGCGCAGCCCGCCGCAGCCGCCAGCGCACTGCCAACAGCCAGAGTCCCTCAATAGAGCTCCTATGGAGCAGGGAGTTTTGAAAACTCCTGCCTAGAGAAGCTCTAACAGAGCATGCCCAGAAAATCTGGGCATGCTCCGTAGAGCTTCTCTGGCCCAGGAGTTAGGGCTGGCCCTGCTGCTGAGTCCAGCCCCAAGGTAAGTTTGTAAAGGGTGGGGGGGGGCTGCTGCCAGGAGGGGGGGCACGAGTGGGAGCGGGGCTGCGCAGCGGGCCCCGTGGGGGAGAGGGGGGGAGCGCAGCGAGCAACAGGCATTGCTCAGCTGCCCTCTCCCCTTAGAGGGAACATTGTTGCCCAGACTCCTCTGGCTCTGCAACAGGTACTGCAGGACAACTGCCAGCGCAGGGGCAGGGTGCAGCAGTAGTTAAGACTTACACACCAGGAAACAGGACATAGAGGAAGGCGAAGTCAAATCACCTGTTGTTATGGGGGGGGGCAGAATCCAGGGTCTGGATTTAATCCTGCTTTCACACAATCTAATCTAAAAAATAACTTTTTTGCTTTCTTTCTATCCATGTGCTATTTCCCAGTGTTTGAATCTTAACTGCTTTGATTTGCTGTTAGACTGTGACCTGATCTTATGTCTTACACTCCCCTGCATTTAGTTCCTACCATTCTGTAAATTCACCCATGTTCAAACTATCTGATGAAGTGGAATTTTTCTCCCATGAAAGCTCATCCAATAAATAAATTTGTTGGTCTTAAACAGTGCCTCTAGACTCCTTGTTTGTTTTACAACAATATCAGGGGGGGTCCTTTTAGAAGTGGAGACACTAGGATTGGGCTGAGAAGAGCAAGGGGAGACACAGATTTGGGCAGAGAAGGAGCGAGACAGGCAGGGTCGGGCAAAGAACAGGGGAGACATGCAGGGTCGGGCTGAGAATGAGGCAAATGCCAGGGTGGGCTGTGATGCCCTGTCTGGCTCAGAACGGGGGAGATTGGCTGTGGTCCACACAGCTGGGAATGCTCCCAGCTGTGTTGTGCCTTCTAGCCAGTCTCCATCTCCATGATTTCTGTGGTTGAGAGGCCAATTACGTCAACTTAAGGCAACTTCCCCTCCACATTGCCTTAAGCTGACTTAACTGTAAACTCGACTTTACCTGATGCTAAAGTCAACTTTATTGCCCTGCAATGTAGATAGGGCTTTGTTTAAGTCGACTTAAGGGCCTTTAAGTTGACCACACAGTGTAGACATACCCATACAGATGGGAGAGTACAAAGAAACAAGATGAGAAGATATCTCTTCTAGTACAAAGCTGCAATGGAACCTAACAGCAAAATCTCACAAGCAGAGAAAGGAATGAAATATGAAAATGCTGTTCTCTTTACAAGTATTAAAAAATTTAACTTAAGGATTTTGCTTCAAGACTTGGCTTAGTAGTTTCCCCGATGGCATTTAAATAACTGGGGCAGGGTTTTTCAAAATCACTCAGTATTCGTCGTACTATCTACTTTTACTGCTAATTTCAATGGGAGCAAAAGTAAGTATGACTAGTGAACACTTCTGTAAATAGCATTCTTAGCATTTCCTTATCAGGATTATACACATGAATATAGTGGAATTTTAACTACTGTACATCTTTTTTAAATGTTATATTGCTAGTATTGTAGCTGATGCAAAGATGCTTAATCAAAAGAAGGATATATACCAACCTTCTTTTGAAAAAGACCTAATTTTCATGACCTACTTTGCCCTATACAGTGAAAAGCAGTATATGGACAGACTAACCTAGAAAGACATCTTGTCACACTAATGTACGCAACAGTTGGAAGGACTGAATAAAAGGCAGTTGGACACACTGCACCTGAAACTTCCTATCATAACTTCCACCTCAGGACTTTAAGACTTATGCTGAGTTGGCACTAACATAGCTGTGTTACAAGGATGACAGACTGTAGGCAAAATGATGTAATTCTCATCTAGGATATTAGGAAAAAATAACTACCCCGGGATTCATTCTGACCTGTAACTGAACATGAAATATAAGGTTGCAAGTGCAAGCACATATTGAACATCCTAACAAGGTACACGCGTGGGAGAACAAGGTGCTATAGAGAACTGCCTCAGATAGACAGACGTGGGTGTCTTTGTGGCACGGGTGTTGGCTGGGGTGCCAGAAGGCATCTTTGGTGACAAGCAAAAACTATGGACAGCTAGTGCAGTCTTAGCGGTTGCAGCAGGGGAATAGGAGTCAGACCCATGTCCACCAGAAATTATCAGCTTGATACAGGACATGGGACTTCATTTTGCAAATATTCTGTTATTTAAGGCAGCTAACTTAATAATCAGGATGGTCTGTTTGGAGCGTTATTAGGCATCTATAAATTACTCAAGTGTTTTTGTCTAAATTAGTAAAATTTAACAGAAAATTCAGAAGCTGAATTTTTTCAATTTGCATAGATTATGCTGAATGCAGGTCTAATAGTAAAAGTTCATTGTTTGCTGGAAAATACCGTGACAGTAAGTAGATACTATTGAGTATAGGCTGGGCATCTTTCAAAAAGTGCCAACAGTGTATTCAGTGGAATTCTACTCTTGTTCATGCAACACAGGTGATTGTGTCTGTGGAAAAGCCCCCAGAATAACTACTGTTTTTAAAAAAACTGGTGTCAGTGGATGTAAGCAGGGGTTAAAATAAGCCAGAACACAGGGTAGGTGGGTGGGGGCCTGGTGTTTGGGGGACTGTGGCTAGTGTGCAGGAGGTGGGCCCACCTGATTAAACTGGTGAGCCCTGGAAGCCTTCTATACTTTAACCTCTTCACGTAAGTGCATAGGGCTTCAAGTTAGACTATAAGCACAAACTATTGATATGCTTTTTCCCCTCCAGTTAGACCCCCAACTCAAAACATTCTTCAGAAGAGGTCCTTTCCCTAGAATCCTCTCTTTAAATTTCTACAGTATTCAATAAAAGGAAGCTAGAGGAGCAACCCACATATAGCCTGTGCAGAAATGCAACTACACATAAATGCACCCAAACATGCACCTCAGGGAGCATGAGGAAAACTATCTCCTGTTTTACTTATAAAATATGGTGCTAGTTTGGAGGTTTTATTGCTGTTTATGTGCAAACACCAACGTACATTAACGTGTAAGAAATAATCAAAATACCCCCTAAAGACTCTCTACATGCTAGAGGTGCAATCGTCCTAGCTCCCACAACCCCTGCCCCATTTAACCTTGGCGAGCAGCCTGTGTGTCTCCATGCCCCATCGGCTGCACCCCCCCCATACAATCCCAGTGTGGCCTAAACCCTTATCTCCTGGCCACACACAGTAATTTAACCACGAACTCGAGCTGCAGGGGATGAAGAAGGGGAGACATCAGATTCGGTGCTAACTTGGGGACAAGTCTGGTTTCCACATTAAATAAGACGCACTCAGGAGGCGAAAGGAGGCAAGCCCAGCTCCACGGGCGGCGGAGCCCTTCCTGTCCCCGCTGAAATACCAACTAAAACCTCCAGCTTCTCCTCGCCCGGCTCAGCGCGGGGAGGCCAGGACCTCGGGGCACGTGGGAGGGCCGGACGCGAGGCCAGCATCCTCCCAGAGGAGCAGGGTGACCCTTGGAGGAGCGCAGGCCCCGGCAGGGGATTCACGGAGCGGCCAGGCCCGCCGGACCCGCATCCTCCAGCTCCCCGCCGCGGGGAGTCAAGGACACGGGCAGGCCCGGGCCCCGTTCCGCCCACCGCTCGGCCGGGCCGAGACGCGGGCGCCGCTTACCGTGGGCATCCATGCGGCGGCGGCCATGGCGACGCCTCCTACGCCAGAGTCCAGCCCGCCGGCGGTGACTGACAGCCCCAGCCCCGCCCTCATCCGGGGCCCGCACGGCGCGCGCTCACCGCGACCCGCCTCTCCGGGGGCCACGCCCAGCGCGAGGCTGCGCCTCAGACAATGGGGGATGCTGCGAGGGGCGCGAGCCTGCGAGGCCGCGGCCCCTCCCCCCAACGCCCCATTGTCCCAGCGTGGGGTGGGGGAGAGAGGCGGGCTTGGCGCCCCCCCGTAGAGCAAAGAACTAACGTCTCGGGCCCGCCTACCCCCCTGGGCAGAATGAGGGAGGCACCAGGGGGTTTCCCTAACAGCCCCCCCTTGTTGTCAGCTACTAACAGTATTATGCCAAATTAGTGAACATCCCTACCCCCCCCCCCCAATTTCAAGTCCTGGGGAGAATACAGGCAGGCACCCTGAGGGAGCTGGGGGGCCTAGAGGACTGAGGGCTCTGGAGTCAGGTGAAGCCAGGCCCAGGAGTAACCAAAGTGGGACAGCACAAGGCGTTCTCCCACCCAGGGATTGCCCTCTCACCACTCCTGCACCTGCACGCAAGTGCCCAACACCCCCCCAGTTGTCAGCTAGTAACAAGTGTTATACCAGTTTAGTGAGCACCGCAACACCCCCCTCCGGTGCACCTCCCCTCCATCACCCTAATTTCAATCCTGGGGAGAATACGGAGTCCCAGCTCAGGAGCAGCTGGCTCTGTGTGCACAGAGGCAGTCAGCCGGAGACACACAGCATGCGGGTCAGCGGTCAAGATGAGAACAGGCCCTGGCCAGCTGCAAGCCCTGTGGAGGCCCCCCAGAGTGTTGTTGCTGACTGACACCTGATGTGTTTTCAATCTCGCTCACCCTTTGCCGGGTGGAGCCTACACCATACAGAGTGGGCCCAGGCAATGTCTGAAGTCGGCAAGGGATTGCTGTGGGCTTTGAGAGACTGTGGCCAGGAAGGATCAGGGATTTGCCCTGTTATCATCTGCTGTGACTTTATGACAGCTCCCAAGCCTTCACAACAGCTGATGTTTGTCTCCTGGACTCATCTGGTTATCACAGAATCTCCACTTTAATTTCAAACAACAAAAAAGTGAGTTTCAAGCCTTCCATCCTGGGTGTGAGAGAAGCCCAAAAATGTGAGTCCTATGAGCTCCCAAAACAGAGCACAAATAAAAACAATTCACATGTATTTTTTTAAACTCACATTTTTAAGCCATTCTCATGTAAGGCAGGCTTAGGAGCTGTGCCTAACAGCTTCTGAAGGGGGCATCTAATCTGCATGGGTCCTGTATTAGCATGAACACAAAGAGCACAATTAGGTATTACCATACTGGGTGCAGGACATAGTGGGTAATGGTATTTGGGGTTAATCTGCTCACAAATCTGTCAATATCTGTAATTCTACTAAGGGGAAATATGAAATACTGTCTTTTTGTCAATTGCTACTCTCTGTTTCAAATCTGCCTGAAAGAAGTTGAAGGGGGAGAGGGGGTTGAGGATATTTCTGCCTTATTTCCTGTTGTCTTCCTTGTCTAATGATAGCTCTGGCTAGGCTTTTTCTGAGGCTTTTGTTATTTAAATAGCAGTAGCCCTTTGCAGCTACTTGAAGTTAGGAGCTGGCATCGCTAGAGGAAGAAGCAAAGTCTCTCTGAGCTAAAATTACTAGAGAGAGAGAAAACCCTCAGTCTGAGCTGGAATCACTGAAGAAGAGCAGCTGATGAAGGAGTTAGTGGACAGTGAGAGCAGCCAGTGATGAGCTGTGTGGTGTGAGTGGCTGGTGGGCGGAGCTGGTGGACAATGGGTGGGGCCGGCAGACGGTGAGAGTGGCCAGCAGCAAGCTGGGTGGCATGAGTGACCAGTCAGTGGTCAGCGGACAGCAGGGAGAGCCAGCAGACGGTGTTATTGGATGGAGTGAGTGGCCAGTAGATGGTGCTGGCAGACAGCTGGCATGAAAGACACTCCCTATGTACCCTAGTGTTGGTTGGGAGCATAGTTAGCACTGATTCCCCAGATCAGTTCTGGTTTTGCCATCAAGTCTTGTATGTTCTGTTATGTGGTGTGAGTTGTTGAGAGCCTTGCTCTGTACTGATTTGCTAGTTCAGCGCTGATTTCCGTTATTTGGCCTTTTACACTCTGTTTTACTACTATTAAAAGTTCTTTTTACTACACTCAGACTCCTGCTTGCAAGTGGGGAAGCCTTACCCCTTTTGGCGTGCCCAGGGAAAAGTCCAGGATTTCCCAGTAATTTGGGTGGGGGCTCGAGCTGGTTGGTGGTGTTACACTATTGGGAAACCTCTAGGTGTAGAACCTGGCCCTTGTCCTGCCAGTCTGCCCTAGCAGAAGGGTTACACTTACTATTAAGTGGCCTAGCTTGTGGTTTTTGAATGGTGGTTGTTGACATTCATGAACACTAGCATTGCCCAGCCTTGCACATGGTCCTGCTGAAAGGCCCTGAGCTGGGGAGTATCCATGGGTAAGGCCCTGTTTAAATCACCATTCAATGACTGCATAGAAATTATGAAATTAGTCTTATGAAGTGATTTTTGCAACCAGGGGAGGCTGAAAAGGCAAAAAAAAAAAAAATGGAAATAATCACTGCAATGGGCTACATCAGCAAAGGAAGCAAGGAGTCCTGTGGCACTTAAAAACTAACAAATTTATTTATTGCATGAGCTTTTGTGGGAGAAAATCTCACTTCATCAGACGCTTTGAAGATGGAGGAACGTACAGAATGGGATCTTCAAAGCGTCTGATAAAGTGGGATTTTCTCCCACGAAAGCTCATGCGATAAATAAATTTGTTAGTCTTTAAGTGCCACAGGACTCCTTGCTTCTTTTGCTGAACTAGACTAACAGGGCTGCCCCTTTGAAATTGGGCTAATTCAGTTGCTGATAAGATGTTAGCTTTCTTGCCATCCAGCAAGAAAAGTGGGCTGCTGCTGACAACAGGTAAGGATTAGGAGTCCCAGCCTGGCCCATCCCACAGTGGCCTCTGTTAAGGAATTGATACTGGGATCCACTGCTTGAAATATGAGCAGCTGTGTGAAGAGGCACTGCTTTGGTGTGGGGATCAGGGTGAAACCAAAATCCATCTGTCCACCCAGATCTTGCAACCATGGCAGGGTCCTTTCACACCTGTAAAACGTTGGGCCAGGGATGATTTTGTGTGAACAATACTCAGGTTGTCAGGCCCTGATTTTTAGACATAAAATATAAATAATTGTGTTGACACTTCTTAGAATTTTAACAAGACTTCATGATATCTGGTTATTTAGCCCCAAAGGTTGTGAGAAAAAGCTGAAAAACATGACTTAAAAGCTCTAAACCCTAAAGGAAAACAGAACCTAAAACTTTATTTAATTAACCTCTTGATGCTTTCAAAGCCTGATTCATGATTTTTGAATAATTGGATTTGATGAGACTGTTATTAGCATCCTCATTTTGGGGGGATGGGGTGGACAATGCTGAATTTCACTGGAAGCAGAATTGGCCATTATTGCCAGAATTAGCGTTGTCTATGTTGGCAGCTTTGGGAACTCTTTCAGTGCTGCAATGGCATCAACAGGAGTTCAAGCATAAAATTACACATCTATTCTAAGCAGATCGAAGCAACATGGAAGTAAATGCTCCAGCAGCTGGTGTGCGCACTTACACTCGCACACTTGGCAGTATTGATGCATCTTACATGAATGGTCATGCTGCACATCAGTGGTAGGAGTTTCCCAGAAAGGAAGAAGAAAAAAAAAAAGTGTTGTGATAGCTATAGTATTTTCTGATAACCGTTGCATTCAGGACATCATTAGCTGGAGAATTTATGATTAAAACAAATGCAGTCTGCTTTAGGCAACCATTCTAATTTTTTAAAGGATATTTTGCACAAGATGGTGTTTGACCCTTGAGACAAAATAATAAACATAATGTCACATTCTACATTAAATATTACGGTTGAATTAAGCTTGGTGAAGTGCAGGCAAAGCCCACGTCATCCAAGACAATGTAGTGAATTGTACTGAGCCAGATGAAAATTATTGTGAAAGTCAGAAATCTCAACACAAAATCTACAATTTTTACTTATTCTGCTGTCTGTTTGGTATATATATATATATATAGACACCTGTGTTCAAGTTCCAAATCATTGTAACTGCAGTACTGTTCAGTCAAGTAAATATTTTTTGTCCATACAAGGAGAACAATAATGTAACTAGACTTCCTTTTCATAATCGAGAGAGAGAGAGAGAGAGAGAGAGAGAGTGTGCATGTGCATGTGTGCGTGTTTATGTGCTACATAGCTACTAAGCAGATGAGATCTTATACCCAATATGTAGCAAAGAAACATTTTCCATAGAAGATTCAGCCTGAAAGCTTCTTAATGGGAAGTTGCCTTACTTATTTGGTTTGGATCCTTTAAATCACTCATTAATTTATTACTTATAGAACATCTTATAGGGTACATAGTACTTTATAAACCTTGTAAAAGATAAGGAGGCAGGGAGATACTCAACATAGACATTAGACAAGTAGATTAACATAAAAAAAGCATTACAAGAAAAGTGGGTTTTACAGAAAGATTGCCAGGAGGAAAGGAAGAGAGCTTGAGTCAGAGACAGTTACAGATGTGGGGGAATAGAAAAAATAATAAAACCCTCTGTAGGGAATAGAAGGAATAGACAAAGGAACCAATTAGGAGAGTGAATAATGAGAAAAGCAAGATGCATTCTAGATATTTAATGCAAGAATTATTGAGTGAGATTCCATGGCCGCTGTTATGCAGGAGATCAGACTAAATGATCATCGTGGCCCTTCTGGCCTTAAAATCCATGATGGTTTCTAAAATTGTCAGTAAATATTTGGCCACTGGTTTCAGTTCTCAAGCCATAATCTATTCTTTTTCACTGTAGTAGCTGGTTACTGGTGACATAAGCTGAGGCCTGGTCTGCACTGCTGGGAAAATTCGGCAGCAGGTGATAGGAGTTAAACAAGTTACGCAGTCTTCACTATGCTGCACTGACAGGAGATGCATTCCCATTGACACAGTACTACACGATTTGAGAGAGTGGTTTTATTAAGTCAATTTCCAGATCAACAGAGCAGGTCTTATCTGACCACTCACTCATTCTGGAAAAATTGACCTGATGCCAGTGACATGGCTGCTGTCAGTATAGACATGCTCTCAGGCTGTGGGTCAGATCCTAGAAGACTGACCAAAATCATTAACAAGCCTCCCACTGACAGAACAAGGAAGCTTCCCACTGAGAGAATGAGAAACTGACCACATAATGGGAAGCTTAGTGTGTTTGGATTTTTCCTCACAAGCTGCTGTTTCTTAATAGGCTACATGATCCCTGTCTAATGCCCTGTATCCCATGTTCACCATTTTTATATGGTGATGATATATGGTGTACAAAGTATGCCTTGTGAGACGTCATTCTAAAGCTTATTATCTGCTGAGTGTTATCCTCCTGAAAAGAATGTAGCATCACCGCATGTCAAATTATGAGATTTTGCTATACAATTGTAACTGAAACATATAGTCATTCTCGGTAGTGTCCACAAACCTTTTCCTCAGAGACAGACAAACACACACACCAGCAAGGTGCTAAAGAGCCATTACCAGTTTAACTGGCCCTTTTTGGGGTGTGGTGTGGGGGGATGGGACTTGTTTTATTGTTTGGTTTAAACTTGGTTGAACTGTTTGGAAATCTCTACTCAGATCAACAAGGCTGGTGCATTTAATCATTTTCCTTTGTTGAAATGACGGACTTGTATGCTTGAATTGTTCACTAATGCACTGGAGAGTATAAGATGCACATTTCTAGAAGGCAAGGCTAGGACTCAGAGTATGTGGGTGTTGCCCTGTGTGTAATTCATGGATGACTGGGCATAGCACTCGTGTGCTCCACTCGGAGTGATGTTTTCATGTTAGTGACTGAGAGCAAAGCCTGAAGAGGCTGCTGTTCAGCAGCAAAGCACTGTAAAAGGTATTAGAGGTTGGAGAGATAAGTGGGCACAGTAATCCAAATTGCACATTGGAGAATGTGAAACCCTGACTTTGGTTAATTAAGACTTTTTTTTACCCTGTACCTACATGTAAACAGGCATTGTACTATTCCTGTAAGATTCTTGTGCTGATTACTTTCAATTAATTTTAGAACTGAAGGGGTTTTAGTTAAATAATAGAAAAGGGGACAAATCACAGAAATCTTACACCCAAAGAATTTACCAATCATCCAGTAGCAAAATAAAGTGTAGTTACTGTTAGCTCATTGGTGGGGAGTGGGAGACCAGGATCTCTTTCTATAGATATGCCAAGCACTAAAATGGTAAAAACACTTTTATATAACTCAAGGGTTTTCCAGGATTAAATCTCTAAATTTTGGTTTCTTTCTTTTTGATTTAAGCAGGGATCAGGGGACTGGTTATGAAACAGGGTCATTCACCTGCTGGTCACGGGGTCAAATTTAGCCTGGATCAGTAGTCACTGAAAGTTGTTCTCGTGTGATAAGCTTTCTCATTGTGTCCAATTTCCAGTGGAAAGGTCTTTGCATCTCAGACACAGCCATCACAGTTACAACCTTTGGTGGCAGTTTCATCAGAAATGCTAGGTATCCAAAGATCATGGAGCTCAGACTACTCTTTCACCCTTAGAGATGGTCCCTCCAGTAAATGTTGAAGCCCATTGTAATGGCAGTGTGGGTGAAGCTTGCATGGCTGTTGCCTGTAGTAATGGAGGGCAAAGTCAGAAACTGCTTATTCACTTCAGTTTCTTTTGTGGATTCAGTCACTTATCTTATGTCTTAGTTTTAGAAGTGATGATTTTTGTGTTGCTGTATGTACAGTACAATGTCAGTGTTAGGAACACCAGAGTTAAAAACTGACAGGTCAACCACACAACTCATCTGGAACTGGAAGTATGGTCATCAGGAATAGTTTAAAAAAAATGACATGGTAGGGAAACTTTATCTGTGCTTTGTTTCATTTAAGATGATTAAAAGCAGCATTTTTCCTCTGCATAGTGAAGTTTCAAAGTTATATTAAGTCAAAGGGTCAGTTTGAAAGAACAGCCATAATGTTTTTTTCAAAGTTACTAACATTTCAGGGTTACAAACAACCTCCATTTGCAAGGTATTCATAATTCTGAAGTTCTACAGTAGGACCTTTCATAGTCTCATTAGTTATTTACAGTAGCTGTATAAGGGCTGTCCAAAGGATTTTCAAAACCAAAAGACTGTGTCAGTGCAAGTTTTTTTTTTCTTTCAAGTTCTCCTTTTGTACTTTTAACCAGGATTCAACTTTATCAAGCATTCCATGATATTTTAGCATTTCTTCTACATAATTTTGAGTTTGAGTTCTGGGGACATGTGTGTTTAAAGACTGTTTTTGTGCACCATATGTTTGTGTCTCTGACTCTCATTTTAAACAGATCATGTAAAGTTCCTTGTTCCATTTATCCTCTGTCTCTGTTCAGTTACAAAGTTTATTATCCTTTCTTTCAGCTTGCTCCAAGGAAATCCCTTGCTAGCTTTGTGATTCAGACATAGAAGTCTGCTTTTTTGCTACCTAAATCCTAGAAGATTGAAAGACCATTGATGATACCTCTGATTATGCAGATACCATTTCTAAAATTACTGTGTGATTATAATTTAATGAACACAAGCAAACTTTGACATTTTATAATGCCTTGTACAGTAATAATAATGCTTTGCAGTTCTGTAGCACCTTCAGTCTGAGACACTCTCAAGCACTTTAAACTTCAATGAATTACACCTTACAACTCCTGTTGGAGGTGGTGGTGGGCAATAAAAGTTCTTATCCCCGAACTACTGATGGGCAAGAGGCAGGACAGAGAGGAAACAGCTAGATAAATTAAGGTGTAAAGAGGTTAACTGAATTTCCCCAAGATAACATAGACGGACAGGAATATTACCTATGAATCCTATTCTCCTCTGCTACAGGATACAAGAAGCTTCCATTGACTTCAGTATGATTGGAGTGGACACTGTAATGGAAGAATAGGGCCTCCACTCTAGTTTTACTGTAACCATCAGACAAAGCTCACTCCCATATCTCCTTTATTCGTTCTTCTTACTGTGCACTAATATATAGTACAGCATTTTCTTTTTTTTTTATAGTAAAGTATCCTTTTATTTTGCAGCTTTTTAAGAGATACTATTTTCCTTGTACATCCACTAGCTCTTGTTTTGTCTCCACAGAATTTTCTTCTTCATGAATTCTTTCTAATTGATTCCTTTATAGCAGTGGTTCTTAACCTTTTGTGGGTCATGACACAGTTGGTGGCATATCGTGACCCCACAGGACACATCAGCCCAGAGCCGCCAGGCCACATCCAGCCATCTTCACAGCTCTCTGTGATACACTTACTGCTGTGAGGCACTGCAGTCATGTGTCCCAACACAGTGGTGGAGTGTTGCTGCTTTATAATATAAGAAGTGTAGTTTAGTTCTTAAACCCAGTTATCATCACTAGACCGTACAGGTGCTCTTTAAATTATTCTAGTGGACAGTGCATCAATGGAGAGTAATTCCTAGCTAAAATGTAATTTTTATCTTAACACCGAAATGCCATGTTTCTATCAAAGAACATCAAACTGGTCTGTGATCTGTTTCTCCTGTGGCAAAGTAGGGACAGGATAAATATAAATGAAGTCTATCTGGATGAAAACTATTCTTTTGGGGGGCAAGTCCAACAGACATTTTCAAGGTGAAACTTTACAAAGAAAAGCTCATTCTGCAGGGAAGAGAAGGATGGGAGAAAACATCATGGAATACTGAGTCTAATGGCCTTAGATCCCATTGCACCTCAGGTTCTTGAGTTTCCACATTTAATACGATTGTTTAGAGGCACCCGAAGTTTGCTTTGCTTGCTCATCTGACATCTCTACTGATTTCTGCTGCCAAGAGAGAGAAGACTTTGTCCAATCATGGTATTTCACCTGGGATCCCATCTTCCATCCAAACTTCTGATAGGCTGGGACTTTCCCAAGCCAAAGAAGCAGCCACAACTTTTGATCAAAGCTGACAATACTCATTGTCCTCATACCTTGAAAAGGAAGCTCTATTTTTCCTTCTCTTATTTTTTTCTTTTATATATTTGTCATGGAAATTTGCATGATAAAACTAAGCTTGTGAGTAAACTGAGAGTGTATCAGCATAATTAAAGAAAAAAATACGTTGGTGTAGTCTGCAATTTTCCTGCAAGTTTATGTTAATACAGTGTAACAGAAGAGACCTGATAAAACAATGTCTGGTTATTAAGTAGCTAAAATTGAAGGGTGCATTTTCACTAGGAACAAAGATGTCATCTTACCTTGAATTTGCTAACACATGGTAAAATTTTATTGAGGACAACTCAAGGCTGTTTGTTTAGACAAGTTAACAGATCACATTAAAAAGACTAGGTGGAGCATAGGGTTACTTGCTAGCTTGTGTGAAAACTACAAACTGCCTTCTCTTTGTTAGGATTTTACCCCATTAGCTAATTCAATTTAAAAATAATTTTTTTCTTTGTGAAATCAACGTCTTAGACTATGAAAAAGAGCCTGCAGTTTTAGCACCAGCCCTGTGTGCATGATGTCACAATATGTAACTAACTGTATTTAATATGTAATTAATTAATGTTGCAATATGTAATTAACTCAAATTATGAATGGCTACACCTATTATAAAGGTGTACCAAAAGGCTCTCCTTAGTTTATGCCCTCCAATACCCCTAAGCCAGTGCATACCAGCATGGCTTTGCTGAGGTAAGGTAAGAGAGAGAGGCTGTTAAAAGATCTGCTAACTCTAATGTAACACATCATACTCCTCCCTTGAGTGAGAGAGAACAGCATTGAGCAGTGTTTCCTAACCAGTGTGCCATGGCATTTTTTGAAAAACTAAGCAAAGATTTCTGGATTGGCCCATGAATCTTTATGAGTTCATTTGGAGACGATATGGTGGTGTGCCTCAAAATAAAGACAAAGCTATCAAGGGGTGCTATGGCGGAGAAGAGGTTGGGAACCACTGGCAAAGAAGTTGGCCAAAGTTTGTAGGATTTGCAAATCAATCAGACAGATAGACCCTGGCTTGCAAATATCAGACTTTGTTAGTTGAATAGTTTGGGTGAATAATTTTCATATTCTAGGTTATTTGTAACTGCTTGCTTAAATTATTATTACTGTTATTTATTATTTGCATTATGGTAGCATTTAGGAGGTGCATGACTGTTTGGTAGGCAATGTGCAATCAAAGAACATTAATTACTTGTTATTAGCTTTATTTATATGGTATTCACTATTCATGCTATGTGAGTAGAGCAGTAATATATTTTCTGCTGCCTAAATGAGTAAGTACAGCTTGAAAAACATGACTAATAGACTGCACTATCCAGGATAAATGTTAGTAAGCTGATTACTGCATGTACTCATTCTTTTCCATTGTGTTTACTGAAGGTACTTTATAAGTTTGATTGTAATTAATATCCTTTACTTTGCTTGATAGTTTAAATACTGTTTACTTGATAAACATTTTAAGGATGAAAACAGAAAAGAAGTGTGTCATGAAAGACATACTTTGATAATAATGTGTGGCCTTCAGCCTTGTTATGTACATAGAAGTGTATTGATTTATTGTAGTATCTCATATTATAAACAGAGATGACTGTTGCATAATAGTCAAATGACCAGATAAAGCACTCTTTGGTACATACAGACAGAGGGAGTGATAAGAAATTTGTATCTTATGCCAAAGTTTGTAAAACCTACCCAGTTAATACAGCACGATAACTGTGCAATGACATGGGTGGAAATGTGATAGAATAGGGTACTTAAGAAGAGATGTCTAATAGAGTAGAACCCTACCACTTCTGTGTTGTTATGATCTTTTGTTTAAATAAATTATTATTATTATTGTTGTTGTTGTTGTTGTTGTTGCATATGTGAAGAGACTTTGCAGACTGAGGGAAGAAGTCCCAGAGATGCAATTTCTCTAACCTTCACATATTATCCCCAGGACACTTTCCTTTAAAAACAGAGAATTATTGGGACATCCTTCACCTAAGCCCAAAATCAGACCTGCTGTGTGTGGGCAGTTGCTTTGACGTCAATTGAGTTGCACCCCTTTTGGCAGTTCTGTGCTTGATTCTGGGATCCCCTTCTTTGCACCCTTGGAAGACAAGTTCATATTCTTTCTTCCAAGTCACTGCACTGGGAAATCAGAGGTTTATTATCCATCGTGAATAGTCCTAGAAAGTCAAGTTATGTTTCTAAAATTTGAGGTTTTTTTAACCCGGGCCCTGGTGAGTCCATTGGTACAGACCATTGATTTTAGAAAACCAAGGCTCAGATCTTGTTGACACAGCAAGTTATTGCACAGAAGTCAGGGTATGAATCTACACCAAAAGCCTTCATTTATCAGACAGAGATCATTCCAAATAAAGCAGGCCTCTACGCTGGCTTCTCAAATGAAACAAAGCAGCCTAGAGTGGGAGATTTGAATGATTAGCATGTCTTTCCCAAACTTCCTGTAAAAAAACAGAGTTAACTTCATTCCTTTTGAGCCTGCCATTCCTTTAGAAGCTCTTTGTTACAGTGCGCTATAAACCAAGGGATTCACATGTTCTCACTCAAGTTTCTTTAGGTTTTCAGAGAATTCCCTCCTGGTTTCACTTGGAGTCCTTTATCCCCAGTTTCTATGCCAGGGGGGCCAAATTTATGGAACTCAAGAGCCATGCAGGTTGATTTTTAAACCTTCAAGAGCCGCACTGAGGCATATAGCCATATACTTTTACCCACTAAATTGATTTGCTGACGTTCTTCTACGACCCACACTTTTTCATTCAAGAGCCACATGCGGCTCCTGAGCCGCAGTTTGGCCATGCCTGAGTTAGGAAGTTGACAAGAGTGATCCAAGCTACTCTGCCTAGCTTGTGTAACTCTCATTGATCACCATCAAATTTTCCCAGCAGTGTAGACCACATCTAAGGCAGGAAAGCCAGTGGAGGGGGCACCTAACTTGGAACCAGGAGACTTGGGTTCCAATCACAGTTTTGCCACTGACTTGCTGTGTGACGTTGGGCAAACCAAAGCCACCCAGTAGATTTAATAATAGATGGAGAGTGTAGGGAACCTTTTCTCCTTTTTTTATTTTTAAATATTTATTTTAAATATAAAGTTGCTTGTAACAATGTAGGTTACTGTACCTTTGGTGCAGACTGTTACTGCCACAGTTTGCTATGGTCATTATTCATGCTGGTTAAAAGTCAATACGCGTTGGAACAGCAACCTAGATCCTCCCTGCCAGATGCTCAGCTACTGTTTTTCTACTATTTCAGTGTATAGATATCCATGGATGTTAATAATGGAATGCAACATTTTTATTTCAGGGCAGAAACGTCTCTTTCTCAGCCCCCCACACCTCTTTTTTTTTTTTTTCTTTTTTTAAAACATATTCAGTTGGGTGGATACACACAAACTACATCTTCTGCTTCTCATGAATGGCTCAGTCTTTCAGAAACTTAACATCTATTACACCACTGCACAGCCCAGACCATCCACCTGGCTGAGGCCACAGAACAGACACTTTATACATTTTACCTACCTGGGTTTTTATATAGTGGCAATCACGCTGGTAACTGAGTACCTGACATATGCAGTAACATGAATGCACACAGATATATTTGTTTCACTCTCTCTAACCCCACACAGAGGGACTGTGAAGAGTGGTGTTACTGAATAAAAGATACACCAAGGTAGTGGGTTTTACATTTTGTTCTGAAGGCACCGAAGCTGTGGTCATTCTGGTCTCTTCTGAAAGCACATTATGTGGTGTGGGCCAGCTGCTGGGATGACTTTGTCTCCTGCCCTTAAGAATCCTGCCCTTGATGTTGACAGGTCCATTGTTTGAGTCTGTCCTTTTCACGACTTGAATCAGTCCCTTGGAGGAGGGCTTTTTAGAGGAGGCCCGACTCCTTAAATTTTATTTCTGCATACTGTGGAAGCCAGTGAATGGAGGTAGTGGGGCAATGTGCTCGGCACAGAAAGATTGCTGCATAAACACCTCAGTAAGATGCAGTGTTTCACTGTTACATGTTGTTAACAGGACATGGCACAATCTTCTGGGCAAGCATTGTGGAAATGGGAAGGGGGTTGGGGGGGCATATACATAGCTATCCAGTATCCTGAAGGAATGGAAAAGTCTAGCATGTTGGTCCTGTGCCTGGTAAAAACTACTGGCCAACTAGCAAATGTTGGAGAAAGTCACATGACCATGCTGTCTAAAAATAAAGCAGACTCAGCAGGGGCCAATTACAAAATTCACAATGCATCTAGCAGTCATTTATTTCTACACCTATTTTATAGGACAGGGGTGGCCAAACCTATGGAACTCAAGAGCCACACAAGTTGATTATTAAACCTTTTTAGAACCGCACTAAGGCATATAGCCATATACTTTTATCTGCTCCAAAATTACTAAGTTTAAAATTCATTGCACACTTTAACCATAAAAAGAAGACAAATATCAATCCTACTAATGTCATATTCTAATAATTACTTAAGCTTACCATGAAAATTAGGCCTATACAGTAAAACCTTAGCTGCTGCTCAATTTAGAAGACTGCAGGCTAGTGGCGAGTTTTTAAAAAATCTTTGTTGAACCCCAGGTTCGAGATGTAACTGCGATGGACCGGCAACACCCACCAAGGAGATGGACACCAATTTCAAGTAGAAAAAATTTTATAGTTGTCTCATAAAGGCATACAATAAAATAGCAAAAAAATGCCTATGTGGGGGGAGTAAACAGCTACACAGTGAAAAAGACTATGCAAGATATAAGTGGGATAATAAACAGCTATGTAGTAAAAGGACTAGACAAAGAACAAACGAAAAACTACGCTTATAAACAATGCACAAATGAGGAAAAAAACGAGACTTATAAACAATGCATAAATGGTATCATGAAAGGAAAGAAACAAATCAAGAGAGGTAGAATAACTGTATCAGCTTATATTACCTGTCCTAGCACTGTAGTGGAACCCAAAGCAAGGAGGCAGATGAGCTGCAGCATCCCAGTACTTAATCGTTAGGCTGGCAATTCAAGTACACCCAAAGGTCTTGCAGGCGGGAGCTCCCTGTCTTGGTCGGGGGATTGGTCTGACCAATTCGTGATGTGCCCTTCAGCGTTTGAGGGTGGGAGAACACTCCAGCTAACCGAAGCAGGGGCTTAAAGGCTATGTCCACACACAAGTGCTTTTTGAAACAAGCTGTTTCGAAACAAGCCGTTTTGAAATAACGCTTTATTTCAAAACGAGTTATTTTGAAATAACAAAAAGTTATTTCAAAATAAGGAAAAAAGCAGGAATCGAAATAGCATGTCCACACTGTGGACTTGCTATTTCACTTCAGGGGCAGGGCACCATGGGAGGTGTGGCAACATGGCTGCCTCCCTGGGCCATGTTGGTGGCCATGTTGGTAGCCAATCCCATAAAAGCTGGCCCCGACCTCACTTCCCTGTCCACTCAGGCTAGCAGCAAGCTGCAAGTGATGGACTTCGCCCGGTTGCCCAGACAGCGCCATGCGACACCCAGCCACTCTGACCTCCTGCAGAGTGTCCTGCTCATGTGGGACACTCTGCTTGTGGAGCCAGAGGGTGACCAGCCTCTGCCTGAGGCTTACATCCACCTCCTGCGCAGGACAGAGCTACTGCCCCTGCCCTTCTCCGTGCCTCACCATGTCAGGGCTTGGGTGGGAGTGGGTCATGCTGCGCACCTGGGGGGATGACGACTGGAGGTGGAACTTCAGGATGACCAAGGCCAGCTTCACCCTCCTGGTCACGGAACTCGCCCTGTGCCACAGGGACACCCCTATGAGGCCTGCCATCCCCGTAGACAAAAGAGTGGCCATCACGCTCTGGAAGATGGCCACTCCGGTGTGAAAGAATTCCTTAATTGAGAACTAACCAGGTTGAGACATGAGTGGCTCAACAGGCCTGAAACAGAGAGGATTTAGAAGGCATGCACTCTAAGACAAATAACAGTGCCATTAGAGATACGGTGAAGAACTGCAGACCTAAAGAATGTAATCAATGCCTCTCTGTGCTAGCCTATCATGTCCCTGTTTTTCCCTCTTCACATGTTTTGCTAACATCCTTGACTTATTGTTTATTGTTTATTAAACCTGCCTAGATTGTGCTAACTTTTAATACTGTTTCTCTTGACTGTTATACGAGATTTTTCCTTTTGACCCTGATTCCTTTTAGGGAACTGATATTAGTTTGTACCAATTAGAGAATGTTAGGTCTTGTTACATCTACCTATGTATATGCATATATGTTAATATAGCTGTTAAGCTATAAAAATTTCTGTAATGCATCTCAGGGACAGAGACCAGGATCTTATCTGCGCTCTCCGCTGCAGTGTAAATAAATAATAGCTGTTGGTTTTCTGCATTCAGGTTGTGTTCTGCTGTTTAATTTGACACCGGAGTTCCACAGGTCAGTGGCGCACCTTTTTGGCATCGGGAGGTCCACCACTGGGAACATCCTTGTCGAGGTCAGCAGGGCCATCAACCAGGTCCTGCTGCGACGCCTGATGAGACAAGGGGAGGTGCAGGACACCATCCCAGGCATGGCCACCCTCGGCTTCCCCAACTGTGCGGGGATCCTTGATGCGATGTACATCCCCGTGCGAGCCCCAGAGCACAGGGCCGCCAAGTACCGAAATAGGAAGGGGTACCACTCCATCATTGTGCAGGCCCTTATGGACCACTGGGGCCTGTTCCAGAACTGTTATGTCGGATGGCCAGGGAGGGCCCATGACGCCAGGGTCCTCCGGAACTCTGCCCTCTACTGGGGCATGGAGGCGGGCACCTTCTTCCCCCCTCACAACATCAATCTTGGGGGAGTAGAGGTGCCTGTCCTCATCGTGGCAGATGCAGCCTACCCCCTGCGGCCATGGCTCATGCGGCCATATGCAGAGCCCCTCGATCCTTCCCGGCAGATATTCAAGCGCCGCCTGACCTGCTGCCGCCAGGTGGTGGAGTGGGCATTTGGCCACCTCAAGGCCCACTGGAGGTGCCTCCTCACCCACCTCCACCTCGCAGAGAGGACACTGCCCCAAGTGATTGCCACATGCGTGGCCCTCCACAATCATTGTGAGCAGCGGGGTGAGCCCATTGCAACTGCATGGGAAGCTGCGGCCCGAGTCCTCAGCAGGGACTATGAGGAACCCCAACCTGTGCCCACACGGGAGCAGCTGTCCCAGCGAGCCCTGTCTGTGCGCGATGTCCTCCAGACCGCCTTCACCAAGGAGGAACGCTGAGGGTCCTGCCCCACACCACCCTCTCCCCCGTTCACCCACAGCCAGCCCCAGCCCATCTACCCGCACTGTTACCTACCCCCAATAAAACCACTCACAACCAAGGATATGTTTCAAACTATTTATTTAACAAAACAGGGGTTGGGGCAGGGGAAGGGGCAGCAACTTGGGAGGGGGAGTTCAGAGAGGAAGCAGTAACTTGGAAGGGGGAAGGGGGTGAAAGAGTCCAGGGGGCAGGGGGGAAGTCAGGCATGGCCTGTGGGAGGGTCCGGGGGGTGGCGTACCCCACCTGTGCCCATGGCCGCCCTCCGTGTGTCGTCGCCTCCGGGGAGGGCCAGGTGGCGAACCCTCGGCACAACGTGGCGGGGCCATCCTCTCCGCCAGCTCCCGGATGATGGTGGCGTGGTCTGCAATGGCCGCTGGCAGCTGCTTACTGAGGCGCTCCAGGGCCATGGCCATCCTGGCATCTGCCAACGTGACGCGGTCAAGGATCCAGAGGGTGGCATCCTGCCGCTGGGCCTGCTCACGGCGCCAGGCCTGGGTGGAAGCCTCCATCCTCTCACTGACCTCCTCGAGGCTCTTGAGAAGCTCGGTGTGTCACCAGGGGACCCTCCTCTGCCACCAGGGTGCCCTGGGGCTGGGATGTCAGGCAGGTGGTGGTGGGTGGCGAGCAGCTGGGTGCCCTGCTGGAGGGAAGCAGAAAACACAGTTGGCATCTGCCGCCTGCTGGCCCTGTCTGTGTGCAGCCTGTCTGCAGTACACACCTCTGCCCTGACTGTCAGCAGGTCCCGGGATCCCATGGGACATTGCCCTGGGGTAGGGCTACCAGCCCCCAAAGCCTCGAAAGGAGGCCAGGACAGTACCCGATGGAGGACATTGGAGGACACTGGGCAAAAATGTTGTCTGGCTGTGGTATTCGTTGGGGTTTAGGGGGCCCTGGAACACTTGCCTGTACCAATCAGTATTCTATGGCATTCCAGGATCCTTCAACCCCTACAGTACAAAGCCTGACAAACTCCTGTATTTTAAACTGCCTGCCAGACAGAGAATGTGAGGATAAAAAGAACAGGACAGTGAAAAGGGGACCATGGTCACCTTTTGTCAGACATCTGGGAACCGTACCCTGGAGGCACACATGCTAGTGGTGCCCACAAGAGTGAGCTGGACTCAGCCACGCCTTGCTCTAGGGGGTCTCCCAAGCCCCCTTGCCAGTGGTGTGGCCTGCATGCTCTCCACCCCGCTCAAGATGCAGCTGCATCTTTAACAGCCAGCCCCTGTTCACCACCCCCAGGGACACAGAGGCCTGTGACCCCGGTGCCACCTGCCTCTGTGGGACCCCTGGCCGAGGGGGGGCCTCTGCACATGCCAAACCTGTGCCCTACCTGCCCTGGTGCCTGGCCCTGGACCCCCTCGCTGCCCGTGACATGCTGGACAGGCCCAGCCCTGTGTGCCTCAGTGGGAGGAGAATACTCACCCACGGGGGCTCCAGAGGTCCGGCGCGATGTCCCGGGCTTGGCGTCAGATCCAGGGGCCGAGATGGTGGTGGGCCCCTGGTTCTCCAGGCTGCTCAGTGCCTCCGGGCCGGTGAAGAGTTCTGGGCTTCTCAGGGTGGCCTCCACCACTGGTGGTGCTACGGCTGGAGGCCCCCCCACGGAGACATTGGAGGTGGTCTCCAGTGCCTCGGGGCCAGATGAGGGGCTCCTCTGAATGCCTGTGTCCAGAACCTCAGCGGGGAGACCACTGGGCTCTGGACCCAGGAAGGAGAGGAGCTCCTCGTAGTAGGGGCAGGTGGCTGAGCTCTCTGCCCCCTGGACCTCACAGGCATCCTGGGTCCAGGCATGGTCCTGGTGCAGTGATTTGATTTTGCTGCGGACCTGCTCTGTTGTGCGGGGGTGGCCCGCCTCAGACATTACCATGGCAATGTCAGTGTACACTTCCCAGTTCCGATGTGAGGCCTGGAACCGGGACGTGATGTCTGGGCGCTGCCAGATCCCGAGGAGGCAGCAAACCTCCTCGGGGGTCCAGACAGGGGCCCTCTGTCGCCCCCCAGCAGCAGTGCCTGCCTGGGATGCCATGGCTAAAGAAACCATTGTTTTGAAACAGCATGTCCCAAAGGGGTTGTTTTGAAACAACTCGTTTAGAAACAACCGTTGTTTCGAAATAGAAGGGGTTTAAGCTGTTTTGAAACAACGGCTCTTGTTTCGAAACAACGGAACCTGTTGTTTCGAAATGAGAGAACGTCGTTTGGACATGCCACTTCTTATTTTGAAACAAACTCTGTTGTTTTGAAATAAGAAGCCTGTGTGGACATACCCAAATAGTGTACTGCACGGCCAGAGTATAAAATAGCCAACTGGAAGTGAGATGCAGGTCAGGACCAATGATGTAACTGGGACCCCAGACAATGATCCCTTCTTCTTGGTGACAGGGGTGCTGAGAAACTAATCAGCGGGATAGAAACTCATCCCCCCCGATGACACAAGGCTTGGGAGGTAGAAACTCACCCGGGAAATTGAGGCCCATCAGGAGAGATCGATACTTAACATTCTTCCCCTTAAGCTGCATTGTCTGGAGATGAGACCCGTCAGGGAGATCGATACTTAACATTCCTCTCTGTGAGCTCCATAGTCTAGAGGGCTACATTGGGGGGGCAGGGTGGCGATTATGTCTGCCACCTCCGTTGACAATCCTGACCGTGCCGCACATCTCTCTGCCATCCTCAATCATGCTGCACTTCTCCCACTGTCCCAACCCCTATCTGAACTCCTAGGCTGGGGCTTCCTAACCTGATTTGCTGACGCTCTTCTGAGAGCCACAATTTTTTATTCAAGAGCCACATATGACTCCCAAGCCACAGTTTGGCCACGCCTGTTCTATGCTGATATTTTATTAAGAAAACTGGGATTAGGGGCATGAGGGCTCAGAAGGCTCTGTATCACTTGTCTTATACTCAGGCCTTAAGCATGGAACAGTCAGGGATAGAAATGTCTGTCACGTAGAAGAGGAAGCTGATCTGTATATGTAATCCCCTGGTGAGTGTGTGTTACCCTTTTCAAGCAACAGGGGTATGATACCAAACCCACCCTGACCAGTGAGCTCCATATTTACCCACATCTGATCAAGCTTGTCCTAAGCACTTGAAGTCCACAGCAGTTCAGATCCTGTATAAGACCCCACTTACATTACTGCTACCATCTTGTCTGATGCATTCTACCACAGAGAGGAAGCTATTTTTGGCACAAAAGTCCTATTTGACCTTTTGGTACCTATTCCTACAAAACAAGCTGGGGGGAATGGTAAACATGCTGGAGGATGGGGATAGGATTTAGAGAGGCCTAGACAAATTGGAGCATTGGGCCAAACAAAATCTCATGAGGTTCAACAAGGACGAATGCAAAGTCCCACACGTAGGACGGGAAAACCCCATGTACAGCTGTAGACATCATGACTCCTGGTCAGAGAGAACTGGGGATAGACTGGAGAAGCACACTGTTGCCAGGAAAAGGCAAGTGTATGTGACTGGGGATTCTCTGCTGAGGAGGACAGTCAGGCCTATAACTAGAAGTGACCCTGAGAACAGAAGGGTGTGCTGCTTACCTGGAGCTAAGATATATGATATGGATCTGAGGCTGAAGAGGATCCTAATGGGAGCAGGAAAGAATCCGCTGATTGTCCTTCATGTGGGTACAAATGATATAGCTAGATTCTCATTGGAACATATAAAAGGAGATTATGCTAGGCTGGGGAGGAGTCTCAAGGAGCTAGAGGCTCAGGTGATCTTCAGTGGGATTTTGCCTGTCCCTAGAGGAGGACAACACAGGTGTGAGAAGATTCTGGCAGTTAACAGATGACTCAGGCAGTGGTGTTATAAGGAGGGCTTTGGGATGTATGGGCACTGAGAGGTGTTCATGGACAGAAGACTGCTTGGGATGGACTTCACCTGAGTAGAGAGGGAAACAGACTTCTGGGAGGGAGACTAGCTCAACTGATTGAGAGAGCTTTAAACTGGGGAGTTTGGGGAGATGGTTGGGAGATGCTCGGACAATCTCTACGGCTGATACTAGCATTGAGGGGCAGGAAACTGAATTCAGAAAAGACAAAGATGTGGGAGGTAGTATGGATGTTAAAAAGGTGGGAAGCACAGATGCTGGTCTGATGGGCAATGTTGGCAGTAGTGAAAAAAGGCCACGTTGGGTAAACAATGTGAGCAAAGCCAAGCAGCAAAAGCTAAAATGCTTATATATCAATGTGAGAAGCCTAGGTAATAAAATGGAGGAACTGGAACTACTGGTAGGGGAATTGAAACCAGATATTATAGGGACAACAGAAGCATGGTGGAACAGTAGTCACGACTGGTGTATGGGCATTGAAGGCTATGTGCTCTTTAGGAAAGACAGATGTAATGGCAAAGGTGGTGGTGTGGCATTGTATATCAATGATGCAATAGAATGCAAAGAAATTTAGAGTGATGGAATTAGCAGGACAGAGTTTATCTGGCTCAAAATCACATTGGAGAAGAAAGCTACTAGAGTTTCTCCTGGATTAGTGCTTGGGGTGTGTTACAGACTGCCAGGATCTGATTTGGACATGGATAGAGAACTCGTTAAGGCCTATAAGGAAGTAAACACTACTGGGAACTGTGTGATTATGGGAGACTTTAACTTCCCAGATATAGACTGGAGAATATGTGCTATCAGCAATAAAAGGGCCCAGACTTTCTTGGAGGTGATAGCAGATGAATTTCTCCATCAAGTGGTTTCCAAACCAACAAAAGGAGATGCAATCTTAGATTTGGTATTAGTCAGTAGTGAGGACCTCATAGAGGAATTAGTTGCAGGGGACAACCGAGGCTCTAGTGACCAGGAGCTAATCCAATTTAAACTCAATGGAACGGTAAACAAAAATAAATCTGTGACCTGAGTCTTTGACTTCAAAAGGACTAACTTAAAAAAATTAAGGGAATTAGCTAGAGACATGGACTGGACCAAAGAATTCATGGATATGAACACTGAGGATGCTTGGAACTGCTTCAAGACAAAGCTGCAGGAACTACCTGAAGGCTGCATTCCAAAGAAGAGGAAAAACTTTTCAGGGATGGGTTCTAAACCAAACTGGATGAATGTACATCTTAGATAGGCAATTAGGAGGCAACACAAAGCCTACAAGGAGTGGAAGATGGGAGGGATAGGAAAGGAGGGCTACCTTTTAGAGGTCAGAGCATGTAGGGATCAAGTGAGAAAGGCCAAAAGCCAAGCAGAGTTAGACCTTGCAAAGCGAATCAAAACCAATAGTAAAAGGTTCTTCAGCCATATAAATAGAAAGAAAACACAGAAGGATGAAGTTGGACCACTACACACTGAGGATGGGGTAGAGATCAAGGATAATCTAGGCATGGGTGAATATCTAAATAAGTACTTTGCCTCTGTCTTTAATGAAGGTGATGGTGAGATTGGGGACAGAGGCTGGGCAGCTAATGGGCATGAGAATGTAGAAGTGGAAATTACCATATCTGAGGTGAAAGCCAAGCTTCAGCCAGGGGTGTTGCTGGCGTTGGGCATGCTGGGGCACGTGCCCCGGGTCCCAACACCAGTGCCCCAGATCTCCGACCCAATCAGGCCGGGGATCCAGGGCCCGATCCCTGGCCAGCTGTGGCCACGGCGGCCCCATCCCCGGCCAGGGATAGGGCCAGGGGGAGGCCGCACCACCGTGGGCGGCTAGGCCCTGGCAGGGCCAGGCCAGAAGTGGCCGCTGGAGGCCGGGCCTGTGCCTGCAACCGTGGGTGGCCAGGCCCCCGATCCCCGGCTGGGGATGGGGCTGCCATGGCCTCCGGCCGGCCACCCGTGGCGGCCCCATCCCCGGCCAGGGATCGGGGGCCAGGCCTCCAGTGGCCGTTTCTGGCCAGGCTGCACTGCAGCCTAGCTGCCCATGGTGGCGCGCCCCCCCCCCCCGGCCCTATCCCTGGCCAGGGGGCGGGGCCTTTTGGCTGGGGGCGGGGCCTCCTGTCTGGGGGCGGGGGCTGGGCACGTGCCCTGGGTCCCTCCCTGCCCCAGCACCGCTTCTGGCTTCAGCTACTTAGTGGAACTAAATCAAGAGGTCTGGATAATCTCTATCCGAGAATATTGAAGGAACTCACACATGAAATTGCCAGCCCTTTAGCAAGGATTTTTAACATATCGGTGAACACAGGGGTTCTGCCTTATGATTGGAGAATTGCTAATGTAGTCCCTATTTTCAAGAAAGGGAGTAAAAGGAATCCAGGTAACTACAAGCCTGTTAGTTTGACCTCAGCAGTATGCAAGGTCTTGGAGAAAATTTTGAAGAAGAAGGTATTTAAGGATATTGAGGAGAATGGCAACTGTGATAAAATTCAACACGGCTTTACAAAAGGTAGATCATGCCAGACCAACCTGATCTCCTTTTTTGAGAAGATAACAGATTTTTTGGATAAAGGGAATGCAGTGGACCTAATTTACTTAGATTTCAGCAAGGCATTTGATACAGTTCCACACAGGGAATTATTAGTTAAATTAGGAATGATGGGGATTAATATGAAAATAGACAGGTGGATAAAGAACTGGTTACAGGGGAAACTGCAGAGGGTCATAGTGAAAGGTGAACTGTCTAGCTGGAAGGAGGTTACTAGTGGAGTTCCCCAAGGATTGGTCCTGGGATCCATTTTATTCAACCTTTTTGTTATTGACCTTGGCACAAAAAGTGGGAATGTGCTAATTAAGTGTGCAGACGACAGCAAGCTGGGAGGTATTGCTAATACAAAGGAGGATTGGGATAACATACAGAATGATTTGGATGACCTTGTTAAGTGGAGCATTAGAAATAGGATGAAATTCAACAATGGGAAGTGCAAGGTCATGCACTTAGGGACAGATAACAGGAATTTTTCTTATAAGTTGGGAATGCATCAGCTGGTAGTGACGGGGGAGGAGAAGGACCTGGGCGTACTGGTTGATCACAGAATGACAATGAGTAGCCAATGCGATGTGGCAGTGAAAAAAGCTAATGTGGTTCTGGGGTGCATCAGAAGAGGTATTTCCAGTAGAGATAGGGAGGTGTTAGTACCATTATGCAAGGTGCCGGTGCGACCTCACTTGGAGTATTATGAACAGTTCTGGTGACCCACGTTTAAGAAAGATGAAGTCAAACTGGAACAGGTGCAAAGAAGGGCTACAAGGATGATTCGTGGAATGGAAAATCTTTCCTATGAGAGGTGACTTAAAGCACTTGGTTTGTTTAGTCTGACCAAAAGAAGGCTGAGAGGAGATATATATGGTTGCTCTTTCTAAATACATTAGAGAGGTAAATACAAGAGAGGGAGAGGAATTATTTGAATATAGCACCAATGTGGACACAAGAACAAATGGATACAAGCTGTCCTTCAGAAAATTTAGGCTTGAAATTAGATGCAGATTCCTAACCGTTTTAGGAGTAAAGTTCTGGAATAATCTACCAAGGGGAGTGGTGGGGGCAAAAACCTTAGGTGTCTTCAAAACCGAGCTTGATAAGTTTATGGAGGGAATGAAATGATGTACAGTGTAGCTTGGCCATTGTCTGTCTTTTATTATTGGTGAGGGGTATGATAGTGATCTAGGAAGGGGCATTAGATGAAGTGGGTTCTGAGTTATTACAGAGAAGTTCTTCCTGACCTGGCTGTTGTGGACTTGCCCTCATGCTCAGGGTTTAAGTGGTTGCCATATTTGGGGTCGGGAAGGAATTTTCCCTCAGGGCAGATTGGCTTGGGTGCTGGGTTTTTTTTGTCTTCCTCTGTTTCATTGGGCATGGTTCACTTGCTGGTTGATTCTCTGGATTAAGGTTTTTAAAACATGATTTGAGGACTTTAATAGCTCAGTTATGGGTTTGAGGTTCATTGTAGGAGTAGGTCAGTGAGGTTTTATGGCCTGCAGTGTGCAGGAGGTCAGACTAGATAATCATATTAGTCCCTTCTGACCTTAGTGTCTATGAGTCTAGGCTGGGGACCAATCAGCTAAGTAACAGCACTGTAGAAAAGGACTTGGGGGTTATGGAGGATGGGAAGCGGGATATGATCCAACAGTATGCTCTTCTTGCCAAAAAGGTCAATGGTATATTGGACTGCATAAATAGGAGTGTTACCAGCAGGTTGAGGGATGTGATTATTCCCCTCTATTTGGTGCTGGTGAGCCACATCTGGAACACTGTGTCCAGTTTTGGGGTCCGCACTACAGAAAGGATGTTGACAAATTAAAGAAAGTCCAGTAGAGGGCAACAAAGATGATTGGGGGGTGGGGCAAATGATTTACAAGGAGTGACTGAAGGAACTAGGCTTATTTAGTCTGCAGAAAAGAAGATGGAGGAGGGGATTTGATAGCAACCTTCAACTACTTGAAAAGATGCTCCAAGGAAGATGGAGCTTGGCTGTTCTCAGTAGTAACAGAGGACAGAACAAGGAGCAATGGTTACAAGCTGCAGCTGGGGTGGTCAAGGTTGGATATTAGGAAAATCTTTCTCACTTGGAGGGTGGTGAAGCATTGGAATGGGCTACCTAGGGAGGTGGTGGAATCTTCATCTTTGGAAACATTTAAGGCCTGGTTAGACAAAACCCTGGCTGGGATGATTTAGTGGGAGTGGTCCTGCTTTTTCGCAGGGGGTTGGACTAGATGACCTCCTGAGGTCCCTTCCAGGCCTATGATTCTATGATTCTGTTGCACTGAAAATAGAGTATTTAAATTCCATAGGATTGGTAACCAACTGGTCAGTGTGTGTTATAGGACGTGCCCTGTATATTGCTTTGGGCACAAAGGGCGACAGGTAATACACTGACTAGTGGATTATATACACACCATTCAGCACAAAGGAGAGTAATGAGAATCCATAGTATTTTTTTTCCTGGGATTGCTGTATAACTTTATCCTATTGCAGTCAAAGGCAGGCATTCCCACTGACTTCAAGGGGATCAGGATTAGGTCCTTCTCTTCTGAAACCCACAGAAAATGGACCACTTCACAGTTTATTTCCATGTTCTGCCTATGAAGTCCTCACTAGCATTCCAGATCATTTATCTGGTTTTTGGCTCTATACTAACATTGCCTCTACGCTGGTGAGGAATTGGAACAGCAAATGTCTTCTGTGGTTTCCTTCTTTTGATGATAATGTTTACTGTAGCTGCTAATTGTGCTATGCTTTTAAAAACATGAATCAGGAATATTAAGGCAGGTAAGAAGTAAACAAATGAGGACATGTTTCTGTTTTATCCATAATAATCTCTTAGCCCAAGTAATCATGAGGTTAAAAGACTCTGCATACAGTACATCCTGGGTGTAATTCCAGTTACTTCCTTGGCGTTGCACTGAGGATGGAATTGGTACTTTACATCTAGTTTGATCTGCATAGACAGACAGCTTGAAATAAATGCCTAGTCTGAGGAATGCTGTTTAACACAAGCCAACTCAATGCCAGCTATCCTGCTCCCATTCTAACCAAGATCAACCTCCCCTCTTCATTTCTGTAGTACCAGATCACACGTGGGTACTTAACATAACTTTGAACCATCCCTTAGTTTAAGCATGTGAGTATAGTCACTCCGCAGTCAGTAAGACAATTTATACTCAAAGGCAAGCATATGCCTAAATACCTGCTGGAATAGGACCGTAGTCACCTTAAATGACCATTATTGGCTGCTCTATCTACTGACCCAAGAGTTGCAGTTACGGCTGATCATAACTTTGTCACCTAAGAGGAACCCACACAGAGGTTGTGATAATTAAGGTTTTAGACTTGTACTGCAAAAGCAGAATATAATCTGCATGAGAACAGATTTGTAAAAATCAAAACCTGCTCTCCAAAGTGGCTAGGAATCACTGAATAAATAAGTTGCAGCAACTAACTTGACTACAAACAGACACATTTTTCGTAGTGGACTTTTCAAGTTGCGACAGCATGTTCCATTATTCATCCTGAAGATATTCTTTTTTATTGTAAGGAGCAGACCCTTAATAATGCATAGTCCTAGCACCTCAGGTAGCTGTTTTGTTAGATTTTACAGGCTCAGAAGGATCAGGCTATTTAATAGATAAATAGGAGCCCACCAAGTTTCTTCAGAAAGTGATGTTGGTGATTCAGTGAGTCTCACTCTTCTTGCTGAGCCCAAATTCTACCAAAACAAATAGTCCTGTAGCCAGGAGCGTTGCTGCCCCAGGTAAGGACCCAGGGCACTGGCCCAGGCCCCACCCCCTGACCGCAGGCCACGCCCCTGGCCCTGATTCAGTGCTCGGGCCTGACCCAGCCTCTGACGCCTGCTGTGCCAGCCAGGGCCTGGATCCCTGGCTGGGGACAGGGCAGGGAATGGCAGCCATGGCCGCGGGGTCACCTGTCCTAGGAAGGGTCCGGAAGCAGTGGCCGCCACTGAGGGCGGCCAGGTCCCAGATCTCTGGCCAGAGACCAGGAGAGGCAGGGGCCATGCCAGGACCCAGGGCACTGGCGCTGGATTCAGGGCATGGGCCCTGTGTGCCAGGCGCCAGCAATGCCCCAGCCTGTAGCACTTTTAATGGCTAACACGTTTATTTATCGCATGAGCTTTCATGGGTATAATCCCACTTTGTCAGATGCATGAAAGGGAAACTAGCATGTCAGATGAATAAGTACATACAGAGAAGGGAAAGTCAGTTACATCGTTTTCATCAAATCAAACAAGTTATGATTCATACAGTGTGGAACAACATATGAAAATGTGAGAATGTTACAGATTCCATTTTCTGCATCTGACAAGTAGGAATAATCCCATGAAAGCTCATGCGATAAATTTGTTTGTCTTTAAAAGTGCCACAGGACTCCTTGTTTGTTTTCCTGCTAGACTAACACAGTTACCCTTCTGCAAATTGGACCAGCACCCCAAAGCACATAATTACAGTAGTGATGGGATTATAGAAAGCCCTAAGAAAAATGGATTCCTGCAATGAGGCATTTTGCTGCTAATGGTTGCTGTCTTCTGAGTTGTAAATCTAAGTAAGGTCTTGGCCATTTAGGATCCCATTGTATTTTTATTAACACTGGCATGGTAGACCTAGTGTCCTGACCAAATTCCTGCCTATGTTCTGGCATCAGTTCTTTTCCTAGATGCAGTAGTCTTTACTTTCTGCCTCCTGAGAAGTGTCAGTTGCTAATAGCTAACTAATAATAGTGATATAAACGTGGCTACTTTACACCTTAGAGTTAGTTGCATTTCTTTAGTGGATAAAACAATTAATGTATGTATCAATTCTTAGTATGCCATTCAACAGAGTGCTATGAGAATTTCAAAATGTGCCATTTAAAATCAAGAAACATCAGAGGAGACAAGGCAGCCTTGGCAAGTTCCATAGTCATAAAATCACAAATGTAGTGCCAGAAGGGATCTCAAGAGGTCATCAAAGTCAGCCATCTGCAGTGTAGCAGGAGCAAGTGAACCTAAGGCACCCCTGACAAGTGGTGCTTCAATCTGTTTTTAAAAACTTCCCGTGCTGGGGACTGCACAACCTCCGTTGGAAGCATAGTCCAGAGTTTAACTACTTTTCTTGTTACAAAGTGTTTCCTATTATCTAACCTAAATTTCCTCTGCTGACTGGTAGAGAAAGTAAATAAAGAAGGTTACTTGCTCCATCTCATAACACAAAAACTAGGGTCCCCAAATTAAATTAATAGGCAGCAGGTTTAAAATTAATAAAAATAACTTCTTCATGCAGTGCACAGTCAACAGGTGGATTTCCTTGCCAGAAGATGTTGTGAAGGCCAAGATGACAAAAGGATTAAAAAAAAGAATTAGATAATATTATAAAAGACTTCCTGATGAAGCCATGTTGGCCTCTTACTCTTCCTGACTTTCATTTGCATCAGTATAGTTTACAGTGTCTTTAATATCGTCTCCCTGAGTAAATTCCAGCTCTTCTGAATTCCTTGTTCTCTTAGATTTCTTCTCATGAAACCTTACCTATCAGTTCTCTGAGTTTGTTAAAGTCTGAGATTTTTAGGTTTATAGTCCTTATTCTGCTGTTTTCACTGCTTCCTTTCCTTATAGTCAAAACATCTAGCACCTTATAATAGTTTTGCCCAAATAGTCTTCCACCTTCAGATTTGCCACCAATTTCTTTCTGTTGGTTAGAAACAAATTCAAAATGGCTGCACTGCTGGTTATTTGCCTTCCTTTCAGACTGTTATAGAAGCTCAGGGTTGGCTGTAGTGGTTTCTCTTTATTTTCAGAATATAATTCTCTACCAAAGCCAGTTTTACAACTCTTCCAAACATATGTGACTACCAGGAGTACTAGGTTTAGAAGCATAATACAGCCTTCTGAATGAGACCATGTGGAGAACAAACATCACTTGGCAAGTGGCATCCATTAGCAAGTCTTTCCCAGCCTCCATAAAATTCTGTGGGTATGTCTAGATTTACAATTTAATTTGGATTAATGAGGACTAATTTGCAAATTAAATTGTGTGAAGGGAGGATTAAATCGAGATTATGGTTTCTTTTCCCATTACAAAAGGTAATTTGACTTCACCATTCCCAGGGTTTAAACCTTACAACTGTTCTGATTTGCTGTTACTGTATGACCTGATCCTATGTTTTACACTCCCTTGCATTTATTTTCATTCCATTCTGTAAGTTCACCCATCTTCGAAGGATCTGACGAAGTGGGATTTTCTCCCACAAAAGCTCATGCGAAAAAGAAATCTGTTAGTCTTTAAGTGCCCCATGACTCCTTGTTTCTTTTGCTAGATTAAATTAAGCCCCCAATTTTCCAAAGTATCCACTAAATTTGGGTGCCTTAATTTTTGGATACCGATGTTGAGGCAGCTAAAGTCTCTGAGGGCTTGTTTTTCCTGTGCAGAGCACACAGTAGCAGTTTACTTGTATCTTAGTCACTCCAGTGCTGTTCTACTCATTTTGTTTCAGCCAGTTCCTGTTGATACTAATGATCTTTTGGGACAGAAGGAGGACTTGATCTCATTGCACCTTGAAGATATAAAAATAATTTGCAGCAGAAAAATATGGAGCAGTTTGGTGGTGGTTCAACCCTTTGATGCTCTAGTGTTTTTTTTCACATGCCAGGCCTCAGTAGCACTTAGTGCTTATATACAGTAAGTATTATTACAGGAAGTTATTACAAGTCAGGGAACAGGTCATGTTATTCTAGCTTCTTCCTTTTATATTTTCAAACAACCCAACAATATATCATTTGCTCTTAGAGTGCCATGTTTTCAGTATTAAAATTCAAATTCAGTATTACAACTCTTGCTTTCTTCGCATTAGTAAGTCTCAGCAATTGCCATCTGCTAAACTCCAACTATTAGCTCAGTGGTTCTCAACCACTGTGTCAGGACACATCACTGTGTTGCCACACAGTGGTAAGTGTGTTATGGAGAGCCAGGAAGATGGCTGGATTTGGCGTTGAGGGAGTGGGGTGGTATGTCCCATTGAGTCATGACATGCTGGCAAGTGTCACAATCTGCAAAAGGTTGAGAGCCACTGCTTAGCTTGTTAAATGCTGTATTTGTCTTGTAACTTTAGAGCACTGGAATGGGTTGAGACTGTATTCGAGTGAACCTAATCTTGTCTTCCTGCTCATCATGATCCGAATTAAATGTCTGCCTGGGAACATTTTATGGTTCTGCAACTCCCAGAGCATGCTTACTATAGATTGGATGCATTTACTTCCAGTGATACTGTTATGGATTTTTCCCTGTTTCCAGTTGCTGTATCCCAAGGCAAATCTTACTTCTAGCACCCAGTCCAACTAGCAGGCTAGATAACTGGCTCTCTACAAGGAGGGTCAGGGCCCTAAGAGGGGCTAGGATCAGAAACATTGTTAATATTGCTCCCATAAAGTCAGACCTTATGATAAGCAATGTGCTCTCAAAGCTATGTATTAAATATATTTTAGTGAATTTCAGTGCTGGGAAAGGTACTGAACTCATAGCCACGGAGACTGAGGTTTTAAATTGACCAATAAAACAGTTTCAGCAATGACAGTATCTGTGCAAGCTGCTCCCCTCCCTAACTAGTGTATACCAACCAAGATCCGGAGGGACCATCTGTAAGGGTGAGAGAAAATGAATTCAGTCCTTGGCCTGATTTTTTCCTGTGCTGTGCTGGTGCCGAAATGGATTTAGAGATTGGAGGAGAAGCAATATATTTTCTCCAACATTAGAGCAGTCATGTTGACTTTCCTGACTACAAATGTCCTAGGAGTATTGTATTACCCTAGAAAAGCCAGCACGTAGGGGCACATTGGCCACGCCTCTTACCACCCCCAGTATGTGTCCTACCCAGCGGGCTTTTGCCGTGGCAGATGAGGCCCTTATGGTGAAGTATTCCTCTGGGCCTTATGGCTGTTTTGAAACCCCTTGCATGATTATTACTTGTGCAAGGAGACCTTGGTATATTATTAAACTCTATAAATTGTTCTGAGATTTTTGCATGAAAGTTGCCATGCAAAATAAAGCTGTAATTTATTAATAAATTAATAACGATCTTTTCAATTTATAGGGTCCCTTCCAGCATAGGCCCTGGAAGAGCTTTTACAAAGCTGCTTAGCTGATATCCAAAGGGGTAGTCGTGTTAGTCTAGTTCAGTAAAACAAACAAACAAGGAGTCCTGTGGCACTTAAAGATTAACACATTTATTTTTTGCATGAGCTTTCATGGGAGAAGATCCCACTTCATCAGACACTTTGAAGATGGGGAAAGACGCTTTGATGATGGGGACCTTTTCCCCCATCTTCAAAGCATCTGACGAAGTGGGATTTTCTCCCATGAAACCTCATGCAAAAAATAATGTTAGTCTTTAAGTGCCACAGGATTCCTTGTTTGTCTGCTTAGCTGAGTGTCACTCTTTCCTTTTTACTGATGGTGAAACTGAACACAGGTGATGTGCCACAGGTCACACCCTGAACCAGAGAGAGACTGCAGTTTGTACCATGTTGGGGAGAGAATGTGACTTCAGATGCCTTGCTTCCCTTAGTTTTGTTCTAACTTTCTGGCATCACTGCCTGTATATATATCTTATTTTATGCATTGGTGGTGTAGCTGTGTAGTTTCTACCACTTAGAAAGACAAAGTGGATGAGGTAATATCTTTCATTGGACTGACTTTTGATGGTGCAAAAGACAGACTTTGCAGGTAACACAGAGCAATTGTTCAGGAAGAAGCTGGTTCAGTAAAAGATATTGTTTCACTTCCTTGTCTCTATAAAAATTAATAGCACTCTTCATTCAATTATTATGGTTGTTCTGAAGCAGGCTGGAGAGCGGATTTTGACAGTGTTGTTTGGGATGGGGAGGTGGAATCCCATTCTGCTGGAGTCTTCAGTGGGGTCATGTTTCCGCTGTAGTCTCAGAAAAACTAGCTGTAATTTGACTGGGAGCCCATTCCACTTAAAATAATATGGATAAGGGTTTTTTGTTGTTTTTTTTTTGGCTTTTACTCTAGCTATAGCTCTTAACAGAATGTGCATGTTCCCTGAAGCCCTCATGTTCCTCATTACACCTTATTCCTGTATTCCTTTCATTTTTGGCTGAACACAGCGCATAGCAACATTTCCCTGCAATAAAAATCCACACTTGGATCATGTCCCTGATGCCCTGGCACAACCTCTGACACCAGCTGTTCCTGGCCTTCTGCAGAATATAAATGGGTTATTGGGTGACACCTAGTGGTGCAGAACTACTTTTACACAGGGAAGCTACAAGAGAGGGTGTGCAGTGGAGAGACAGACCGGGACAAGCAGAGAGCTGGTTTCTTCTGACACTGGATGCGCCTCATCAATTTTCACACCACAAAAGCCCTGTATTGTACTTGAGGAAAACACAGGAAGGGGCAAAGATGGCATCACCATTTCTGGGTGACACCTGCCTAGGATTTTAACCGTATTGTTCCTGGCACATAAAAACCAGCCTTTGCCAAGGTTCCCAGAGACGGCTTCATAGCTCCTTGCTAGTAGGACAGTTGCGGGCAAGTGCAGTTCAATGCGGGCTTGGGGATTCCTTCAGCACGATCACGAAGCGTCTGTGCTCTAAATGCCTACGGTACAGCAGACTCTTGCAACTTCTTATGTGATGCATTTGCACAAAGGGAGAATTCCTCATTTAAGATGGGTAATAAGCAAACAATATTTACTGATGAACAGCTAGATGCCTACCAGGTAAGATTCATAAGTCTGCATTAAGGGCAAAGAGGATGATCTGAATGTGCTGCTTTGGTTTTTTATGTATGATCCAACTTAGCTTGTATGGATATGTTTATATTTTACTGTCACTCTCCATTGCCCCTTAGATCAGTTAACAGTACTATTAGTCTTGGGTTCCACATGCATTTTAGTCCAGTACTCTATGCAGGTGCAGAAAGACCCCCACCCCATTAGGAAGGGGAGTCAAATACTAGACACTTAAGGCCAGGAAACAGATTAAAGTTTGTGACCACAGTGATAAATGGGAGGTTTTACAGTCATCTTTGTATTGAGCATGTTTTAAAGAAGAGATTGTATCCGGCACACTTGCACTTTATGTCCATGAACTATTCAGTGGCTAGACAATTTATACAGACACATCAGTTTGATATCTCTTAAACACTATGTACTGCACTCCTTGTTTCATTTTTAATCCCTCAGATATGGTTGCCCTAGATTTGGTCACACTTCTGGGTAGAGATTTTCCTTTCTCTGACAGAGAGAGGTTTACCTTTTGGGAGAATCACTTTGCAGAAGTGACAGTAGTTCTTTTACATCTTTTTAAATACAGCACATAACCTCAGTTGCATTTTTTTTCTGTCCACCCAAAATCATTTCCAGTCTCTTCATAACACTTCAACACACTGCAGATGTCTGAAACAGAGCGGGAAGCCATCTGCACTAGCAGGCATCTTGTACAAACCCAAGAGAATAAAAGATGACAAAATGTAAAATCTGAGAAAAACCAAGAAAAGGAGGAGTTGAATAATCATTCTGAGAAGTATAGAGGGCTGGTTGCTCTGTTCTCTTCGACAAAGAGTTAAATAACAATAGAGTTAATAACATTGCAAATAACATTGCAATATTCAGCTTTTCTTCAGATCAAGAGCCTCATCCAGAGTCCCCTAAAATTAGTCTTTTCACTAACATCAGAGGACTTTGAATCAGGTTTTAAAATGGAATGTATAATTTCAGAAACTAGATTCATCTGAGGTTATTCTAAATGGGGACATTTTCAGATTTGAGAATCTTTAACAAATATTCAAGCAGGCAAATGACAATGCTATTTTGTACTTTTGTAATATCACAGACATGCTTTGTCATATTCATTTAACTTCCCTTAGTTGCTAATCTCTCCCCAAACTGCTGTTGGTAATTGCAGTATATTCTGTAGCCTGAACAAGCTTAATCAATGCTATGTTTACAGCTGTGCTCAACATGCTGCAGAGAAGGAATGCAAAGATCTTGTAAAACACCAAATGTCTATATTCCTACTACCAAGAGAAGTGAACACAGAGCAGAGACCTAACTGCAGTGAAACAAAACAAGACTTGAATGTAATTAACATTAATATCTTGGCACAGGCTGGCAAATGTTAGAGCAGAAATGCCATCCTTAATTCATTACACTTCATCTAAAATTTGCAGTCCATACCTTTCATAATATCAGGAAATTGATCTCAGACCCTTGGAGTAGCAAGGCACAATGGGTTGAGTTAGCCTATGGAATTTCTCTTCTGCAGGAGGTCCTACAATTAGAGTCACTGAATTTTTAAAAATGATGGATACTTTTATGATCGGTAATAACATTTTTGTTATGATGTTAAGATAAGGACAGTTGAATCTCATTCTTCAGAGCATCAGTTTATCTGAGGGTCAGGCAGGAATATCATCCACATACATTGCACAGATAGGAAGGCAGTCTTTGTTTTGTTGTTTATTTGCCTTTCTCTGGAACATCAGTTATCTTGCATGTTGCTGGCAGCATGAGTGAAGGAGTGAGAGACCCAATCCTATTTGTGTCATACAAGCTGTTTCATAGAGGGGAGCAGGACTACCTGCATGAGTAAGGTGAAAAGGATTTAGTTTAAGGATGGAGTTTCAGCCTTTACCTTTGAATATCTCAACTTGGGAAAGTTATTGCAGTTTCCAGTTTATTGAGTGGTTCCTAACCTGTGGCCCTCAGGGGCTTCAAAGTGACCCATAGCTCCTCTCCTGCGGGCTGCAGACTGGCGCCACTGCCTAAAGACCCAGGTAGAACACTTTTCCATTTGGCTAAAAGACCAGTGCAGGCTCCTTGCTGCAGCCAAAGGGATAGGAGATCAGTGCTTCCCTACCCCTGGCTGTTGCAGGGAGCATGGCAGTGAGCTCTGCCTAGGTTGATAGGTGCTGGGGTGCTTGCTGGAGCCAGAGGGATTGGAGCACTAATCATCTGTTGCCCTGGTTGCAGAAGGTAGCCACTGCCTAGGAACCCAGTTAAAGTGCAGTGGGTTTCAGAATGCATGTGAAATAAGTAAGTAGTCCTTTAGCACTTAAAGACTAACAAATTTATTTATCACATGAGCTTACATGGGAGAAAATCCTAATTCATCAGAGACTTTGAAGAGGAATGCATATGGTTTCCGTACTGCAGCCTGGGAGACAGGAGATCAATGAGGGAGCAGGCAAACTGCCTTTTGGTGGGGTGGGGCAGGGGTGGGGAGACTACTGGCAGAGGTTGCTGGCCCTTCAGGTCTTTAAAAATGTCTGTGGAAGTTGACTCAAAAAGCTTGGGAACCGCTGTATTTACTCAAGCAAAAAGCCAAATTTCTCCTGTGGTGGTTATTTCCACCTATGGGAGAAGAACTTTTGTCATAGCCATCTCAGAGTTTCCTTTCCATTCTTCCCTGAGGGCAAAGACAAAATTCCATTCCCATAATGTTTGCATCCTCTAGATCTGTACAGATTTTGGGAGCACCACTACAGTCTCGCCACACTTCATTCTGCTCTCCAACTCCTTGCCATGGCTTTTTGCTGACTGCAGAGCCCTGACCCACAGGACCCCTGCATCACTCCCTGCATAATCCAGAGTAACTCCATTGAAGCTGAAGATTTACACCATCATAAGTGGGGCAAGAGCTGATTAACAGCATGCAGAAGGTTATGTTGCTTTATTGCCATGTACTTGGTAATGGCTCCCTAACTTCAGTAACTTACATGCTATGGTGTATAAGTTTGGGGAGGTGGAGAACTGGCTGGAGACCTGCTGGCCTACCTGTCCCCTTTCCAAGTTGGAAATTCTTCAAAGATGTCTCTGTGTGCTGGAGGAAGGGAAGCAACGGACACTGGTACCATAGTTTTTTAAAATATGGACTTTCCATTGTTTGGAAACAGTTGATGGAAAATCCAGAGGAAACTAAGAGAGCCTCTACTGTTTGAGCTACGGGACCAACTCTTCAATAGTATATGGTGTATGTATATAGATTACAGTTCCCTTGTTGTGTGTGTGTGTTAATGTAATTCACAGACAGGCTTAATGAAAGGGAGAACTTACAGCAGCAACATCAGGATTGTGAATCACAAACATTACTAATGAAATGTAAAAATTTTTACAGGACTTTACAGTATGATGAGTCCTTAGTTTGCACTTTCAGAAATGCAGATTAGGTAGTTTTTTCCTATGCCTCCCACCCCTCCCCTTAGCTAAGTCTTTCAGGTCTAGTGGTTGAGGTTCTTTCATTTAGATCGAGAAGATGTGGGTTCAGCCAGGGACAAGGTGATTCCTCTGTCTTTAAACTATAATGTGTTTTAAGGAGAGGGGGAGTGTTTGGCTGAAGCTGTTTGTGAGAGAGCTATGTAATAAGACCTGACTATATTTAAACCCTCAGTCTCTGCTGTTTTAATGAAAGATAGAGGGAAATTAACAATTCAAATACTACAAAACTATAAATCTCTTAATTCCTTCTCCTATCATTTGGCAACCTTTATTCCCTTAATATAGTGCATCAGTCAACAGCTCTTTAAATTAGCATAAGCATATTGAAAAGCTTTGAAAATTTAAAGGAGATGGGCTTTTTCACAGATTGGTTTCCCAGCAGAATTTCACACCAGTTAAAGACTATGCTACTAGAAAACTAATCCTACCCAAGCTGTCTGCTTTCTTCTCCCATTGCCTTGTACGTAAGTTTGTGAAATCTTTTTACATACAAATGCAAAATAAAAGTAAGGTCTGGAGGAGATGAGAGGAAATGTTAATCAATAGAAAAGAAACGCTTCTATAACAAAGTGTATTTTAAGATGAAGCTTTTAAAAACAGCCTAAGGGGACAATGAACACTCAGTTCCCGTTCACATTAAACCACTGGGAGCTATATTTTGTCATCCTTACTCACACTGATATAATACCTAATGTAATTTTGTGGGTGACCCCATGATTTCATTCAGACTATTTTGTAATAAGGATTTGTGTACACATGCAAGCTCTTCCAGAATAAGGTAGGTTTGAATTTAAAACAGAATAGCTATTCTGAAACAGTTTCACAGATAATTTGGAAAAAGGTATTCTTATTCTGGAGAAGGGTCAGGTTCCTGTTACTTTCTGACTCAGATTATCATCCTCTTCTGGAGAAATTGGATTTGATACAGCCATTTTACATGATTATTAATTAATTAGGGAGAGTGGGTGAGGTAATATCTTTTACAAATTCTTTTGGTAAAAGAGACAAGCTTTGGGGCCATACAGAGCTCTTCTTCAGGTCCTGCATACATGATACACAGTTGTATTACAGTAGCACTTCAGGGTCCCATTGCACTAGGTGCTGTACAAACAGATAGGAAGAGTCAGTCCCTGCTCCAGAGAATTTATAATCTAAATGTAACCCTTCTGCCAGCGCAGGCTGGCAGGACAAAGGCCAGGTTCTATAGCTAAGGGTTTCCCAATGACGCAACACCACCAACTGGCTCAAGCCCCCACCCAGATTTCTGGGAATCCTGCACTGTTCCCTGGGCACCCCAAAGGGCTAAGGCTTCCCCACTCACAAGCATGAAACTGAGCATAGTAAACAGAACTTTTAACAGTAGTAAAACAAAAATGCAAAAGGCCAAACAACAGAGATCAGCACTAATCTAGAAAAATTAGCATAGAGCAAAGTTCCCAACAACACACACCACATAAACAGAACATACAAACTTAATGGCAAAACTGGCACTGATCTGGAGAATCAGTGCTAACTAGGCTCCCAAACAACCCTAGGGTACATAGGAAGTGTCTTTCACACCAGCTGTCCATCAATGCCATCTACTGGTCACTCACTCCATCCTCTAGAACTGTTTCTTGGCTCCGCCCACTGTCCACCAGCTTCGCCCTCTGGTCACTCACACTGCCCAGCTTGCCACTGGCTGCTCTCACCATCTGCTGCCTCTGCCACTGTCCACCAGCTCTGCCCACCAGTCACTCATGTCACCCAGCTTGCCACTGGACACTTTCACCATCTGCTGGCTCTACCCTCCAGTTACTCACACCACCCAGCTCGCCACTAGTCACTCTCACCATCCACCAGCTTGTCACCCCATCACTGTTCCTCTTCAGCTCAGAGAGGAGGAGGAGGAGGAGGAGGAGGAGGAGGAGGAGGACTGCCCCAAGCATTGAAACAATGCACCCCCCCCACTCCTGTTTTTCCAACTCTTTCACGCTGAAACATGCAGTCGCCTTTCCTACAAGCCTCTTTTTAACTAAGGGTAGTTTTTACCCCTTAACTAACCCAGACAGATTTGAAACAGGGAGTAGCAGTTCACACAAGGACAGTATTACATATTTTCCCTTAGTAGAATTACAGATATTGATAGATTTGTGAGCAGACTAACCCCAAATACCATTACCCACTATGCCCTGCACCCAGTATGCTAATCAGCTATTTGTACCCTTTTGTGTTCATGCTAATACAAAACCAATGCAGATTAGAAGCTGCCCTCAGAAGCTGTTAGGAACAGCTTCTAAGCCTGCCTTACAGAAATAGACTAGGTATAGGTGCAGGAGAGTAGAGAGAGATGCCCAGATCTTCAAAGTTTGGATAATTCCCACTGATCTCAGTTGAAGTCAGGAATTTTTGAAGATCTCGGCCAAAGTGACTTGCCCAAAGTCCCAGCAGGCAGTACTAGATGAAAGACGAGAATCCAGAGGTCCGAACTACCATTCTTGGTCCCTCCTTAGTAGGCCACACTGCCTTTTACTACTGTAGAATAAATCTGTTCTCTGTATTATCTGTAAAATGAAAATAATCACTCCAGAATCCATATAGAGTTGAGACTATGACTTATTCAGGACTGATCCATTGACAGCAATTGTGCCTCATTTTATAAATTAAGAGTGTGCCCATTTTCTACAAAGATACTTGCCAGGTTATTTCATCATTCCAAGAATTACCTATTGAAGCTGCAGCCTGTTCATAATAAATATGCCTAATAAAGCACACGCAATATAAAGAGCAGAAGTTACACTTGTAATCTTTAGGGGGAAATAAATCTGAAATAATTAGTGTGATAAATGTGACCCTGGAGTAACCTCACAAGCTGAAAATTTAGTGTGACTGCTTCTCCTCTTTGTTTTTATAGCCAGCATTGTGATTCCTGGGGAAATGTCTTCTTGATCCTATGAGGATTTCACATAGTTCTGTTAGAAATTTGCATTTTTATTCATGACAGTATTTGTCCCAGAATGTTTGGAATTCATTCAGTGTGCTCTGCTGCTGCCATTCATAAACTGCAAGCCGCACGTTGTGATTAGTGACGTCAGCAGATTCCACTGAGGGAATTACATCCTGAATGTACTCTGGGGCCATCTGTTATGCTGTGCTCTGTATGTACTCTTGACATTTTTCTAAATGTAAGTATCAGTGTTCCCAGCACAATTATCTGTCTCCTTAAGAGTTAGTACTATTGAAAATTTGCAAAGATACAAGTAAGTTTCCAGCAAAGGCTTACAGCAAGAGTAGTCAGTTGTTTTTGTCAAGATATGGTCAAGGTCCAAACTCCAAAGACAATAATGATTAATAAAAGAAATGAGGATAATAAGTAAAAAAACTTCAGGGTATATTCAAAAATGTCTGTGGTCCAGATTTGGCTCATGGTCTATTGATAGACCATCCCTGGTTTATAGGAATGGGGGAGAAACTATTTGCATTATGTCAGTATAGGCTGCCTGGCTCTCAGTTTATGTCAAAGGGCACTGCCTAGGCCAAAGGACATTTTGGTAAGGAAAGTAGGAGCAGATACCCTGTTGCCTATGTTCTCCTGAGCATTTAGAAATCTATGTTCACCTTGAAGGGCTGTGGTATGCTCCTTAAAGCCAGAGAACATATACCGTATGGCCTGGTAGGAGTTCCAATTGTATTAGAACCTGGTACATGTGTATCTGTACAAATGTGTCTTTCTGGGGGTTAGATCTTGGCTAAATCTAGACGGGTTTTCATGAGGGGCAGTGAAAGGCACCTTAGGACTATTACTCTGCTGAAATTCAAATTTCTGCTGCAATCTTGTTCCTACCTTTTGCACCCAGGAAAGGGTGGCTGGAATTTATCTCTTACAGCACAAGATGGCTATTACCGTAATCTGCCCATGAGAATAGAAGAGGGAACCACCACCACCCCCCGCCACTTTTAATCTCCCATCCTGCAAAAACTTCTTTCAGGAATCATTAATTAGGATTAAGAATTGATCTGTCTATGCTGGTGGTTTTCAAACCTTTTTTTCTCGGGGCACAATTGAAAAAAATCATTTATGCCTGTGACCCAACAATTACATCTTTCAGTAATGCATTCCAGTCTTTTGACAGTGGCATCAGGGCATGCCACTGCCCAGTACCTGAAGGTTTGAGACCCAGTACTGGATTCTGACCCCAAGTTTGAAAACAACTGGTCTATGATGAAAGGACAGCAAATACTCATGCTCCTTAAAGTCACAGATAAGAAATACTGCTTGCAACAAATTTCAGATTCTGAGCACATCTGAACAGACTCCAGTTTCTTGACATTTAGGCCCAGCATTCAGTTTAAGGTGATGGGGAGGGTGCTCCTGGAAAATTAATTGGACTTTGGTTGGTTTATGATTAAAGGAAGCTCATTATATTTACTGCCATAGTCAGACATACAAAAAAAGAGACATTCAATGGTGAAGGTGCATTAGTAGATAATGTGCATGTTTGGCTACTTGACATCTAACTTTTAAGGACATCAGTGACCCTTCAACAGACATCTAATTAACTTTTATTTTTAAGAACATGGGGGTATCATAGAATCATAGAATCATAGGGTTGGAAGGGACCCCACAA
>ML681967.1:6910479-6928905 GCA_007922195.1 Podocnemis expansa | reverse complement strand
GACGACACCATCTTCGCAGCCAAACGTTCATCTCCAGGATGCATCTGGTAGCATGAATGGAACATTCCATAGAAGGAGGAGTTATCCTCTCAGTGGCTAGAGCATATGACAGTCTGCATTTCCTACTTGGAAAGCAAGGTCTTGGTTCTAGAAACTTTCAAATGGTTTACTATGGACATTTACACCAGGTGAGGATCTGGCCTCTGCTTTTATGGAAAGCATCTTGTGATCTTCAATACCCATGCAGTGCAGACAGGTGCGTGGTTGATAAGGTCTGATCAGAAAGACCCGCATGCAGTAATGTAGACAGTAGTAAATGTTCTAGTTCTTGGAGAAAGGGGGTAAGTCTTTTGGGATTTGAACTTCTTGTTTGAGGGAGGATGGGTATTGCCAATCAAATAAACCATTTCTCTCCTAGTCCTACTCACTCTCCACTATGAAGAAGGTAATATAACGTGCTAGTTTACTACATATTCTTTCTCATTATGTAATTTTCTGTATGAATGAAATTGCCAGATGAAAATTAGATGATTCACCTCCATGTTTATCCCAGCCAAAGTCTTTAATTAAATTGGAATTAAATTGCCAGAGTTCCAGCCACTACAAAATTTAATAAAATTATTTACTAATTGCAAGGCGGGATCAGCCAATTTTCTTGCAGGCAAAACACTTTTTAGACATTGGGCTGACATTTGAACATGTATTCCTGAATAAGTTTATAGAGTTTCTTAGTGAAGTGCTGATAAAAGGGATGATGCCTTTGTTACCAGAGAGGAGATTGAACTAAAATCCAGGGTGCAAACATCGTTGAAGTTTCTAGGCTAGAACAAACCAAAACTGCAGCTATGATTGGCATCAGCAGCACAAGGGCATCTTAAACTTTGTAAAAAGTGAAAACATTGTAGATTTAGATCTGAATATTCAGTCTGTCCATAAACATTGACAAACAATTAAGCAGATTGATTGGGTCTGTAACAGTACAATCCATCTTCTTTAATAGGCTCTGGGGGAACAAAGGAATGAAACTGCCTTTTTATAGCAAAATTTATCCAGAAATTTAAGTGCATCATCAAATCCTTCCCTAAGCAACTCCAGGAGAAACTCTGTGACTTCATTCACTACAAACTCACCTCAGAGACCTTCTGTGTGTTTCCCAAGGCAAACAAGGGAAACCAGGCAGGCCAATCATATCTATATGGAGCACTCTTACTGAATGAATATTGAAACTCATGAAAACCATCATCAGATCAGTCCCACTCAAAAGACTAGCTGCTTTCAGAGCACAACCCACTTCCTCCAGAAACTGCAACATCCTTTAGAACATAATCTCTTCATGGATGCCATTTCCCTATGTACCGACATCATTCTCAATCACGGCATAGCTGCCTGCCCCAAATATCTGCAAGGTAATGGACAGGATTAAAACATAGCTTCCTACTATGATTAAAACTGTTTTTTTCTGTCCCCATACTCAAAAAGAAACTCTGTTATAAAAAAAAACTGGCCCACCACTATGTTTCTAGACCATCTTTAAGGATGTTTATTTCTGGAATGTAGAGCATTGTAAGTCATTTTTAAAAGGTAATTTTGTTTTTTTCATCTTTGCATCCACTTGCACGTAAGTCCCCCTTAGCTCTCTAGTTAAGTAACAGTTTCCATTGCTTTCCTGAGTCTATATAATTACAGGAAGATTGCTAGTGACTGCATCCCATTTATTTTTCAGGCTACACGAGCTGTTTGTTGGTAAATAAAGTGTCTTTAAACAGTAGCTTGACAGTAGGTGTTACATGTGCTGGAATTAGTGAAGACTTAGCCAGCTGGCTCTTATTTCACTTTGTGCATTTCCAGACAATGTGACATCACTGTACAGCTCACAAGGAGCCCTCTGATTGTGCCCCTGTAACACTATTCTGTTACACAATACGCAAAAGGAGGAGCAGCCTCTCCTACCGCTTCGTATAGAGAGGAGCAAGACAACTTAATAATTGATGGTAGCAGGCGTGATCACCTACTTGGAAACCTGAGACATAGAGGATGCTGGTAAAACCAGCTATGATGGGTCTGTTTTTACTTTTCCTGGAAGGAACAAGCAGTTGGCCAAAATGATTCTCAGTGCAGGAGTTAAATGATTTTTCTACAGTAGTCTATGGAGCAAGAGTATTTGCTTCCCACACCAGTTCTAATCAGGACGTCTAACAGGTCAAACATCATTACCTTGCAATGTGTTTTTAATTATATACATTAAAAGGAAAATCCTCAGTCCAGCCTGATTAAGCTGGGCACAGGAGTGTGGTGCGATGGAGCAGGAGGAATCCTCCTGACAGGCCATGGAGCTACAGTGTGCCTCTGCCAAATGCTGGAAGACCAAAGGATGCCCATGCTTTGTGTTTTCTTCTCAAATATTGCCCTAATTCTCTTGTCTGGCAGAACTGCACCAGTTCTGCTAATAAGAGACCCATCCCAGCTTTGGAGGCAGGGGCAGAATTTGCTCCAGGTGAATAATATTACAGACCAGTCAGCCTAATTTTGATATCTGGAAAGCTACTGGAACAAATTACTACATAGTTTGTAAGCACCTAGAGTCTAATAGATTTATCAAGAATAAATCATGCCAAACCAACAGAATATCCTCCTTTGACAGGGTTGCTGGCCTTGTGGATGGGGGAAGTAATAAATGTGATATATCTTGATGTTAGTAAGGCTTTTTTGGCAGGCCCACATAACATTCTCATAAGCACATGAGGGACATGTGGTCTCAGTGAATTTACAATGAGTCTATGCTGGAGGAAGGTGTTAGATTAACAAACCTGGTGACAGAGGAGTTTTCTGTTTGTTTGTAGAACAGCACCCTGCCATATGGGCAGTGGCAGGTTGTACTTCCTCCCGCTGCCTAACAAGGTAGCTCATCTTTTACCTCATATTGGATCCTGCAAGGGGCTGAGCACTCAGGCCTCAGTCCAGCAAAATATTTAGACATTTATTTAGCAAGGGCATTGATGGATAAAGGTCAGAGGGCTCAAAACTGAACATGACTGAAACCCCAGGAGAGATTGCTTATGTAGATGTGCATTTTCCACAGCCTATTCAGTTGTTGGCCATTACTGAGACCTCCACTGAGGACATCAGTTAGAACTAGCAATGATGATAGCCTTTCTGTGCTGTGCACAGAAGTACCAATCTTCAGACAAAATGCCATTCATGTGAATGTACATAAACAGTGACTAAAAAAAGAAACCAATATGGTTGAATCAAACTGGTTTCAGAATCCCCATGGGTTCTGGATACTTGGTGGTATTCAGCCAGCTCTGCTTTGAAGTGTAGTGAATTCTTTCCAGCTATGCCATGGCTTGTCTCTCCAAATACCATGGGGAAAGTGGATTAATTTGTAAGCTCACTGGGGATAGGGGCTATCTTTTTTTGTAAGTGCTTGTATGGTACCTAGCACAATATGATTTTGGTCCATGAATGGGGATCTTCAGTGCTTCCACAATCCAAATAATTAATAATAATGATATTTTGATAATTAGATTGTTGTGTATATTTTGCACTACAGATTTAAAGGTTAAAAGACAGAATCCCTAGAATCCATTTGCTGCATGTTTTGACCAGACCAGAAAGGGGACTAAGGATGTCTAACAGTTCTGTGTCTAGCTTGAGTGATGCCACACATAGTGCATATAGTAGACATGATCTGTTTTCTGATGTTTCAGTCCATCAATTAGTAAAGCCCTCCTGAAAGCCACATCCTCAGTTTTAGTACAGTTCACATTTCAGTTATTTTTTCCTAACACCTCACTGTGAGCCAAAATCAGACTATGTATAAGTTTACCTTCTTTCCAGAAGACCATTTTCTCCCATGAAAACTTATGCAATAAATTAATTTGTTAGTCTTTAAAAATGCCACAGGATTCCTTGTTTGTTCTGCTGAACTAGACTAACATGGCTACTCCTTTAGAATGTATCTCTCTAGTACATTAATGTGTTTTCTTTTTTAACAGGATTGTACCTTCTTCACCCGGAAAGAAATCCTTCGGTAAGCAGATGATACTGCATTCTTCCTTCATAATTTGTTTGGAAAGGGCCAAATTCTGCTCTCCTCACTCACATGAGGAAAACCCAGTAAAGCCAGTGGGACTATGCATGTAAATGAGCATAGGATTTGGTTCTAAAATGTACATAAGATGCACAAATGTTGCACTCCCTAATGCTCTTCTAGGTAGGGAATCAGTTCTGCAGCTCTTTGCATTGTAATCCTGTTACATGGGAAAGACAGGTAATAGCAAAGCCAACTTGTCTAGTACCATGGCAAGAAAACTCAGGTAAGTCATTTCTCTGTTGAGTGCCTGGTAACTCATTCTGTGATCTAAAAGAAATTTGTGTTTGCTAAACCTACTCAGTTAAACCACTAAGGACCTTATATTTTCTTGTTAATGGCAGTCTTGCTGTAGACACTTTAGCATGAGCAGGACAGATGAAATCTAAATTGCAATAATATTACTATATATTGGATTATGGAAAGCTTTGGGGTTTGTTTTTTTTTGAAGATATTGGGGCCTAATACCATCCTTCTGAAACAGGCAAAAGTCTTTTTGACTTTAGTGGGAGCATTTTGCCTGCATTGGTAGTGCAGGATGGAGCCATACTACAATCATCTGCGAGGAATGGCAGGTAAAGGTTCTTGTCTGCAAATGTTAGCTGCTGTGTTGAGCTCAGGTATAAATGTGCTGTGTGTGGAAAACATATTTTGCCTTGTGTTTGAAAAACACAGTGAGCCAAACATTCCATGAGTTCTGTCCACAAAAGACTAAACGGGTCCATCACACGTGAATGGTTATAGGAAAAGTGGAGGTCAGTTTTAGCCAATAACTTGGATTTTCTCACTGTGCACTGAGGAAGGATGCAGCACTGTTGTGAGCTTCACCAATGGCACCGAAAGATCCATCCATTTATGCTGGGACTGAATATGCCTCAGATGTCTACTTCTGTAATTTATCATCTAAAATTCTGCAGGGCTGTTGGACAGCACTTCTGTGGTGTGAATTGGCCAAATGGTGCTAGCTCTGAGCATGTGTGTAAGGGTGGGGAGTGGATGCAAGAGCAGACAAACCCAGTCCCTGAACACAAGGTGTGCAAATGATGTTCCAGGCTACCACTACCAGAGTCACTAATGTCCTCACAGGTGTGCTGCACCAGTAACAAGTGTAGCAGCTGCTACTTTCTCTCCTGAGTCTTTGACTCCTTCTCATATGCAGTTCCCTCAGGTTTTCCTAGTGGGATTAGGCAGCTCTGTACTGTTCCCCCACCCCCCACCCCCCACCCCAAGGACTGTGGCTAAAATTATCTGACAAGCTGCATTTTGTTGCAGACCTGGCTGTATCTTCTTTGACAAAGTGTTCCTCCCCAGTTGTGCACCCTCAGAGACAATACGTTATCATTACAGCTGGAAAGACATGTCATTTTTGTGGTCAGTGTACCCTACAAAAAGCCATGGAGATAAAATAAAAATGAATGATAATGTGTCCAGTTAAGGCTGTAGGACTCTCAGTTCTGCTGAATAACAGCATCTCTGACAATAACAGAAATTGTCACAGTTGGTACAGAAGGGTGATAATGGGTACCAAACTAATGGATACCTTCTAATGTAACTTTTAAAAGTTGTTCAGTGGTATTCCTGTGTATTCCCTAGTCACATCCAGGGTTTGATACTGAGGGAAAACATCACCTCCTGTGAAAATTCAGTCTTCAATGCTGTCATGGCAGCAGGTAGCCATCAAGAGCTTTGCAAAAGTCAACTAATGTTGCTCTCCTATTGCACACGTTAATTTGATTCATATGCACACGCGCACATGCACACACTTTCATACATATGGTATATCTAATACAACCATCTAAATTCCCTTCCATTTGTAGAACTCAAAGGGCTTTACAAATGTAAATGAATTAATTGTAACTGGACTACTCTCCTGTGAGGGAAATAATTACAATGATCTCCATTTTAGATAGGGGAAGCTTGAGGACAGAGAAGATAAACGACTTGCCCTGTTTCATACAGGAAGTCTGTATTTAGAACTGAGAACTAATACAAAACTCTCTTGATTTCCATTCTTGGGCTTCAATCTCAAGACCATTCTCAGCAGCACAGGAGCTGAGAATGCTTTTGATCATTCCCATGTTGATGAGTGAGGTATGTGAATAGGATCTGGAGAACAAGAGGCCAGTAAGTCTGCTTTCATTTCTGACAAGAATCTAAGAAATATTGGTCTGGGAGAAGGTTATAAACCCTTTAATAAAGAAGAGTCTTGGACATACAGGCTGGAGGCTGTCACAGCAGGCACCCTTCTGATGCACTCTTAGGTAGCATAAAGTTCAGTGGTTTACAATCAAGTTTCTGATCAGCTGTGAGCTCCCAATTCCATAGAAACATGTTAGAAGGTCTGAGCATTTTATACTTTTTTAGACGTGGTGATTTGCCAAGCCTGATTCAATGCCACCTTTCTATCTGGAGTAATTTCTCTATCTCCTATTAATCCACTTCTGAAGACAATGCTGGAAACACTCTATAATGGAATCAATAGCCTGAGAGACACATTGACTTTATCACAGGAGGAGGTGGAATGGTTTTCTGCTAAACATACATTATTGCAGGACATGCAGTCTGGAGGAGAAAAATGTACAGACCAATGAAGAATCTAGAATATGTCCATTAGAGCTCTGACTGAGGCTCTCAGTTGATAATCAGTACTAATGGGGCAACTAAATTTGTGGCAAGAATTTAATATTTGGAAAAAACAGATGTTGACTCAACATTGTGGCAAAGAAGGAATTGAGGATTTAATTTTCTTCATTGAAGTTCTTATTGTCAAACAGCTGAGCTGGAGTTAAACATGCACAAGATTTTATTTTTTTCGTATCAGAGAAGAACTGCTTTAGACCAGCCCTTTCATAGCCCTGCATCAGTGATGAGCTTATTTCAGTTGTCTCTCTGGGCCAGAATCTCAGCTGCACCAAGTCTGGACTCACCACAGAGTGGAAAGGGAAAAGTAGCTCGAAGCCACCTTTGTGATTACCAGTTCTGGGCTATTCCAGTGACAAAATGTCCCTCTGCATAATTTAGAGCAGCCTGTGGGCTGTTCTAAAGTATGTCGTCTATCGGGGTCCCAAGGTAATAACAGTGACCTTAAAATTTGAAGAGCATAGTGTTATTCATAATTTAGAACAGTTTGAGTGGTTTCATTGCTCTGTACAACAACATCTGTATAATATATGACTGCATGAAATTTGAACAAGCACAGAAGCTGATAACATTTAACTGGATTTGAAAGAGACAATGTGAGAGAGCAAATCCCCAAGTATAGATGAGAGCTGATATGTTCTTGTAGGGGAAGTCCTAGGCTACATCTACACCGGCAAGTTAGTTTGAATTAAGGAGGCTTAATTTCAACTAACTTTTTACCTGTCTACATGAGGCTTTCCTTAGTTTGAACCAAGGAAATCCTTAATTCAAACTAAGGAACGCTTAGTTCAAACTAGTAACTACTGCCAGTTAGTTCGAACTAAGCACTTAGTTTGAGCGTTAGTTCGAACTAAGTATAGTGGAGACCAGGACTAACCCTTAGTTAGAACTTAATAGGTTTGAACTAAGGGCAGTTAGTTCAAGCTAACAAAGTTGACTAATTTGAACTAACATTAGTTTGAATAAGTCCACATTGTTAATTCAAACTAATAAGTTTGAGGTTAGTTTGAACTAACCTCAAACTTATTAATTCAAACTTATAAGTTCAAGCTAACTTTCCCTAATGTAGACATAGCCCTAGTTGCAACTCCTGGTAGGTGCCTGTACAAAGAAAATGTTTCTGCAATAGCAGCTAGACAGCTGCAGAAACAGTTAAAATGGAATAGCTTCAGATGCTTATATGGTTTACAAGCTCATTTGAGCAATTCTCTAGGCTATTATTGATTACCAAGCACATGACCATTTCATGTGCTAGCTACAGATGTGGCAAACCTTTGGCTCCGTTCTTTGTCTCTATAGATGTAACACCCACATGGCCAGATTGAGTCTGCCTTGCAGGTGCCTCTGACCAGAGAAAAGGGGTGTGCACGGGAACACAGCAAGGAGAGCCCCTTTGCCCCAGGGGCACCTGTTCCAAACCCCCAGAGTGACCACACACACACACACTGGGATAGCGCAGGGATTATGGGAATGGGGAAGGTTTATTTACAGAGGTGCAAAGGGGAAATCAACAGGGGAGATGGGGCAGCAATAACACAGAGTAACAGCTAACACAGGGCCCTGCAAGGCCCAACAATAGAGCAGGCTGGAGGCAGATGTGAGCTCTGCTTCTGCACCATGAGTTCAGGAGTCCCAGCACAGTTCCAGTCCAGAGTTCAGTCCAGCAACTCTTAGTCTTCAGCGCCAGCACTTTCCCAGCAAAAGAAAACCCTCTGATGCCTCTTCTGCTGCTCTCTGCGAACCCAGAGCGGCCCCCTCCCCACTTAACTAACTACAACCTCCCCCCTGAGTTCCAGGTGCTGTACTCATGGCCCCACAGCTCCAGATGGCCAGTCACTGGATGCTGCTCTGTCCTTGGGCGACTCTACCCAGCACAGTGTCCTTCTGTGGGTGCTGGCCTGGCATCCCAGGTCAGCCGCTCTGTCTTCCCTGGCTTCAGGCAGGGCCTCTCTCTCTTTTTCCTTCCCAGGCCTCTGGCTGCAGCTCCAGCCCCCTCCTCAGCTCCACAGCCTCTCCCAGAGGGCAAAAATTTAAAGGAACCACGCTCCTTAAAACCCCAGGGGGGTTACACTCTCCCCCCTCCAAAAGAAGAGGATCCTTGGTGTCCCCAACAAGGAAGACAGTTTCAGTCCATGGATTCCCAGCAGGAGACCCAGGGCCCCCACTGGTCAGGCGTATCACAATCGTCAAACTCATGGGACACTGAGGGGTGGAACAGGTTTCCTGTGAGGCAACTCACCACCTGGGTTACCCCAGAGATTTTTACTTCACTGGGTTCTCCCAACCGATCATATGTCAGCACACACCTGGGCTTCCCTTCCCTGGAGGAACGTCTAAGTTGGCTGTCAGGCATCGACTGCTGTGGCACTACTGAGCATGGGGGCATGGTGACAGATCCTTGAGGTGTAAATGCAGGGGCATCAGGATCCAAAATGGCTGTATGGGGTACAGGGTTCTCTTCTTCATCAGGCCCTTGGTGGGTCTCCACAGATTCGGCCACTGAACCCTCTGGGACACTTACTGTGGGTTCTTCCCCTTCCCTTTGTGCAATGTTGGAAAGATCTGGTGTGGTTGAAACTTCTCCAAAAGGACATTGGCTGAACACTAGTTCTTCCTCACTCTCTGAGGAGCCGGGTGTTTGCAAAGTCCTATTATAGCTGCGTTGCTGGGATTGTGTCCGACTTGCAGGACCGGGGGGCTCAGAAACTGTGGGAACATCCTCATCCTCACTCTCTGAGGTGCTGGGTGTTTGCAACATCATGTTATAGCTTCGTCGCTTGGATCATGTCCGACTGGCAGGACCAGAGGCCTCAAAGGCTGTGGGATCATCCTTATCGGGAAACAATATCTGTCCAACAGGTAACAGGTGATTCCGGTGTAGAGTTTTAGTGGGGCCACAACTGCCCTCCAGGCATATCCAATACACTGGTAGATCTCCCAGTTTCTCCTCAACAACATACGGGTGTGACTCCCAATGATCAGCAATCTTGTGCTTTCCCTGTAATCCCAGATTTTGGGCCAGCACCTGATCACCAATCTGAAGTTCCTGTTGCCTCACTCGCTGATCTTATTGCAATTTGTTCCTTTGATTCTGTTGGCCAGAAGCTTGTGTTGCTATCCGATATGCCTCCTTCAATTGGTCTTTTAGGCGAGCCACATACTCCAAATATGTTTCAGGGAGTGCCCCATCGGAAGACACTCCAAAACAGAGGTCAACTGGCAGCTGTGCCTCTCGACCAAACATCAACATGTGTGGTGTGTAGCCAGTTGCCTCATGCCGAGTGCAGTTATAGGCATGTACTAAGTGCTCCACGTGCTGGCTCCAGGATTTTTTCTGGTGAGGCTCTAGGGTTCCCAGCATGTTGAGCAGTGTGTGGTTGAATCATTCAGGCAGTGGGTCCCCTTGTGGATGATAAGGGGTGGTGTGTGATTTTTTGATCCCCATGATTGTACAAAGTCCTTTTATTAATCGACTCTCGAAATCCCGTCCCTGGTCTGAGTGCAGTCTTGCAGGCAACCCATAGTGAATGAAGAACTTGTCCCACAGGATCTTAGCAACTGTGGAAGCTTTTTGATTTTTTGTGGGATAAGCCTGAGCATAACGAGTAAAATGGTCAGTTACAACCAGTATATTTGCTGTACCCCGGCGATCAGGCTCTAATGACAGAAAGTCCAGACAGACAAGCTCCACGGGTGCTGAACTTGTGATATTGACAAGAGGGGCTGTCTTCTTAGGCAAAGTCTTTCATCAGATGCATCGGGTACAAGTGTGTACATGGTGGGCAATGTCACGCCCCATCTGGGGCCAATAGAACCTTGCCTTAACTAAGGCCTCTAATCGTTCTACTCCCAGGTGACCCATTTGATCATGGCAGGCCTCAAATACACCTTGCCAATACTTTTGTGGTAGTACCAACTGCTTTGGGTGAGGTCTTGGGGAATGCTTCTTCCCTCGATAAAGTTGCCCACCTCGAACCAATAAGCGATCCCATTCCTTCAGCAAAAGGACCTCTTCTGGATGACTTGGTTGAATACTCTTGGTATCCTTTCCCCTTTCCAACCCATAAAGGGCATCCTTCATTCATGGATCAGCTCTCTGGGCATGTTCCACCTCCCGATCCTTTAGTTTGGGCAATTGAGGATCCTGTACTCTACTAAAGCTTGAGTAGGCTATGGGAATGGCTTGTGGGGGCACCCCCAAGCACTCAATTGCTCGTTCCCCATTGGCTGTGGAGTGTTCCTCCACAACAGATACTCGTTGGCATAAAGCTCTCAGATCAGGGGTACCCACATTCGTCCAGTTATTTGGAGACAAGTCTTTAATGTGAGGCTGACGAGACAAGGCATCTGCACCTATGTTTGTTCGACCCGGATGATACTGAAGGTTGAAGTCATATGCAGAGAGTGCCGCTAACCACCGATGTCCTGCTACAGATAATTTTGCTGTTGTCTTGATATATGTCAGAGGGTTATTATCAGTCTTTACAATAAACTTTGCTCCACAGAGGTAATCATGAAACCTCTCTGTCACAGCCCATTTTAATGCCAGGAACTCCACTTGATGAGCAGGGTAGTTTCTCTCTGATGATGTGAGGCCTCGACTTGCAAAGGCTACTGGTCGAAGTTTGCCTTCTCGCTCTTGATAAAGGACAGCTCCTAAACCAGTGTAGCTTGCATCAACATGGAGCTCATATGGCTGAGTGGGGTCAGCATACACCAAAACAGGTGCTTGAGTAAGCTGTTGAATGATGTTATGGAAAGCTGCTTCACATTCAGAAGTCCAGCACTTTCCGAACGGTGTGCTCATATTGAAGTATTGATGCCGGGGTGGTCTGCCCTTTTTCTTATTTGTGGGAGGGTATCCCTTTGTGAGTTCTGTGAGGGCATGCACAATATGGGAATAATTTTTTATGAACCTGCGATAATAGCCACAGAATCCCAGAAATGATTGTAATTCCTTGAGAGTTGTAGGCCTTGGCCAGGTGGTAACTGCATTTACCTTCTCTGGGTCTGTTGCTATACCATCTGCAGATACAATGTGTCCTACATATCGCACAGATGTCTGGGAGAAGATGCACTTGTCTCAGGATAACTTGAGACCAGCCTCTTCCAACTGATCCAGGACCTTGCACAGCCAAGTTTCATGTTCTTCTAAAGTGTGCCCAAAAACCACAATGTCATCCAGATACATCAGCCACTCTAACAGGTGCATATCCCCTACAACCTGTTCCATGAGTCGCTGAAATGTGGCTGGAGCCCCAGATACTCCTTGTGGCATACGATTAAATTGGTAAAATCACAAGGGGCAGATGAATGCTGTCTTCTCCCAGTCCTCTGGTGCCATGGGTACTTGATAGTATCCACTGCGGAGATCAAGTACAGAGAACCAGTGACTGCCATTCAGGCTATCCAAAGCATCATCCACCCGGGGCAATGTGTATTGGTCAGGAATTGTTCGCCTGTTCAGGGTGTGATAATCAACACACATGCGCACCTTGCCACTTTTCTTTCGTACTACAACAATTGGTGATGTGTAAGGGCTCCTGGATTCCTCAATAATACCTGCTCGGGCCAGTTCCTGTAGGTGCTGCCTCACATCTTCAATATCTGCAGGGGCTAATCGTCTTGATCTCTCTCAAAAAGGCCGACCATCTTGCATTTGGATATGGTGTTCCACACCCTGAGCACACCCAACATCCCACTCATGCATAGAGAAAACAGCCTTCCTCTTGACTAACTCCTCACACAGCCGGTCCTTCCACTTGGCAGGAATGGGGGAATCCCCAGACTGGAAACTATCCTTCCCAAAAGGCTTAGCCTTGGTCTCATCTTGGGATGTAGGGCATCCCACTTGCTGGTATGCAGCTTTACATAAAGCATGCATTGGTAGCTCCTGCAGATAGTTATTCCCCGCCATCTCTCAACACTTCTGTGCTAATCTTTGAAACAGGTTTGCATTTGTCCCTAGAATTAAAGGTGCATATTCTCTTCCCTTTGGATCTGGGCAGATCAATGCCAATGTTTCTAGTTCCTGGGTTGTCCCAGCAACATCGTTTGGAAATTGGACCTTTAACAGGATATACCCCAGATAGGGGCATGAGTCACCACCAATTCCCCAGACTGTCAAACCGGACAGGGAATGCAGGGGCAAATGCTGCAGGTGTTCTCGACAGTAAGAGTCATAAAGTATGGTGACCTGTGATCCACTATCCAGCAATGCCTCACACAAACGTTCCTCTATATGGATGGGCATGACAGCTTGGGGCCCTATTAGCCCATCAGGGTAACCCTGATCTGTGTTCTTTTGGGGGAGCCTTGGAATTTCAGGGCCTTGGATCGCTCCTTCTCCAAGCCCTGTTGGCGTTTCCCTGAAACCCCCTACGGCTTTCCTGCAGTCTCCGAGATACCCTTGCATGGTCTGTCCTGTTCTGGCACTCCAATGCATAGTGTCCATCTCTCCCACAGTTATAACAGAACCCCTTTTTTGGGCTATCACCCCTCTGGTTATTTTTCCTTTTTCCAGATGATGCAGCATAAGCCTTCAGCATGGCCACTTCTTGGGTCAAATCTCTCAGGGCTGCTGCTACTGATGGGGCATCCTCTGTTACTCCACGCACTGTGGTGGTGTAACTCCTTACCTTCCTTGGCAGTGCCACTGTATCTGCTTGCATAAATCGCTCCTCTTCTTCATGTATCTCTCGAATGAGATTGTGGAATGGAGGTGGGTTTTGGATCCGCTCCCTTAGCTGTAGTCGCCACAGCATCAACCCATCTTGTCGGGTTCCCCGAAGGATCTGATCTAACCTAGCAGAATCAATGGGCTTAGTGGGAATTCCTCCCTTCTGCACTACCTGCTGCAGTAAATCCTCCAGCCTCCTGGCGAAATCTGACAACCTCTCATGAGACCCTTGATAGGTGTGATGAAACTGATAATACAGGTCTTCGCCGCTATCCGTTGTGCCGTTAGCACTCTCAAGAGCAGCTAAATAGTCATGCACTGTGGCAGCTGGTTGGGAGTCTTTCAAGGTTTGGACAATCCGCATAGCAGGTCCCCTCAGACTCTCAAGCACCCGTTTCCGCTTTTCAGCACCAGAGCATTGCTACTCTTGGACAAGGGGCACTGAAGATTCTCTCCAGGTTTCATAATCATCTTCCCCTGAGGGTACAGGTATGACTCCAGAGAAACAAGGTAACCGCTTGTATGGTGCATTTTCAGTTACTGGCTTCAACACATCTCTGAGGGCATTCCCCAACTCTTTTGCCCACTCCAGTGGGTTGGGTGCTGCAGGTGTTGGAGTCCCTCCTAATGCCAATATTAATTCCTCTCGTGTCCGCTTCTCATTTGCCATCAGACTCTGTAGCTTCTGAGCTAATGAGTCCACCTCCAGTAGCAAAGGTGCGCTAGCAGAGGACTGTCTTGGCCCCAGAATTGTCCAGGGGGTACCTCCCACTTGGACTTCTTTGGGTACTTTATCAGGATCTGCTTCTTTGGAATGAGTACATAGTGCTATCATGCTCTTCAATTCACGACTGTAAATACGAGTGTGGACCTTCACTCTCCACAGTACTCCCTCTGCATCTAGGCTCTCCTCAATTTCCTTGGGTTCCATCTCTTCTGGGAATCCGGCCACCAGCACAGCCTGGGCTACTGAGATCTGTGCCCCTCGGCAAAGATCTTCTAGTAATTTTCTCTCCATTCCCCTTTTCTTTTTCTTTCAGCAGGTGGTCTCTTTTCACTGTGAAGGAGCACCCAGAGTGTGTGACATAGAGGTTTGGTGTCTGCAAGAGTTCCCCGTACGGGCCACCAAGTGTAACACCCACGTGGCCAGATTAAGTCTGCCTTGCAGGCGCCTCTGACCAGAGAAAGGGTGTGCATGGGAACACAGCAAGGAGAGTCCCTTTGCCCCAGGGGCACTGTTGTCGGGTCCTCCCCTCGTCAGGGCAAGGCAAGCAATCCGTTCGTAAGTTCAGGCCTTCAACCCTGGCTGGGGTAAGGCAAGCAATCCGTTAGCAAGTTCAGGCCTTCAACCCCAGCTGGGGTAAGGCAAACCAACAGCTAGCAAGTTCGGGCCTTCAACCCCGGCTGGGTTAAGGCAAGCGAACAGTTAGCAAGTTCAGGCCTTCAACCCCGGCTGGGGGAAGGCAAACCAACAGTTAGTCTGGCGGGTAGCAGGGAAGGGAAGGGGAACGCAGGCCCGCCCACTCCACTGCATTCCAGCCCAGGGCCCTAGCAGTGGTCACACGAAGGGCCACTGTGTCAGTGGGGCTCCTGCCGAAACGCACCGACTTACAATTGTCCCTGGGCTACTTCCTTCCCTTGCCCGGCGAGACCTGGGGCACGCCGTCCTCGTGATCCTCCGGATAGGACCCCCAGGGCATACCCGTTAGGCTCTCGCTATCTTCGGGCGGCAAGGCTGGAAACTCGGCCTCCTCGGCCAACGGCGGCTCCTCCAGGTCGCACGAGTCTGGAAGGGCGGGCTCGCTGTCCTCAGCAGAAGGGAGCTCCTCCAGGTCCTCCCCGGCATCGGGCTGGTCCACAGGCTCAGGCTTTCTGCAGAGGGGAGCTCATCAAGGTCCTCCCCGGGAGGAGTCTTCTCCAGGGGTACAGTTGCCCAAGGCTCCTCGCTCTGACCCTTCGCGGGTTGGAAGTCTGGTTGCCTGTCAGCCTCCCCTCCTCCCGGTGGAAGGAGATCTGCCAGGAGTGGCAGAAGCCTCCCTCTGGGTTCCCTCCATGGCAGCTGGGTCCGCTCTCTTTTGTAGTCCTCCTGCTCCCAGCACCCTCCCCTTTGGTTCCGGCCCCGGCCACTCCGCTGGGTCGTCTCTGGCCAGTAGGGGGAGTGCGGGCGCTCAGCTGCCTCTTGGCGTCTGACTAACTGCTCCCCTCTGCTACAGGCACCTGTTCCAAGCCCCCAGAGTGACCACACACACACTGGGATAGCGCAGGGATTATGGGAATGGGGAAGGTTTATTTACAGAGGTGCAAAGGGGAAACCAACAGGGGAGGTGGGGCAGCAATAACACAGAGTAACAGCTAACACAAGGCCCAACAATAGAGCAGGCTGGAGGCAGACGTGAGCTCTGCTTCTGCACCATGAGTTCAGGAGTCCCAGCACAGTTCCAGTCCAGAGTTCAGTCCAGCAACTCCTAGTCTTCAGCGCCAGCACTTTCCCAGCAAAAGAAAACCCTCTGATGCCTCTTCTGTCGCTCTCTGCGAACCCAGAGCGGCCCCCTCCCCACTTAACTAACTACAACCTCCCCCCTGAGTTCCAGGTGCTGTACCCACAGCCCCACAGCTCCAGATGGCCAGTCACTGGATGCTGCTCTGTCCTTGGGCGACTCTCCCCAGCACAGCGTCCTTCTGTGGGTGCTGGCCTGGCATCCCAGGTCAGCCGCTCTGTCTTCCCTGGCTTCAGGCAGGGCCTCTCTCTCTTTTTCCTTCCCAGGCCTCTGGCTGCAGCACCAGCCAGCCCCCTCCTCAGCTCCACAACCTCTCCCAAAGGGCAAAAATTTAAAGGAACCATGCTCATTAAAACCCCAGGAGGGTTACATAGAAAAAAGACTGATCAATGTCCTGCTCCAGATGGCTTATTGAACCACAGCGGATCTATCTGCATTGACAGGCGGTTGTCAGTGGTGATGGATCTCTGCAGTGGTGAAATGATTTGGTCAGCAGGATCCTCCCACATGTTATAATGGTTAGTGTTTTTATTTCTTGGCCCTCTGCCAGATTGATTGCCTTATGGCATTGTCTGAATCTCTAGCCCCCATTAGACTCACTGGGTCTCATCATGCAAAGGAGACATGCATTGTCTAGGTTCAGGAGGTTTTCTCCCAATGACTCTGAATTAATATTCTACTTTCTGGACTTCATAATCATCTGAATTTATTTTTAAAATTACTTAGCCATAGATTTTAGGAAGGCTTCGTCACAAGGACCCTTGTTAACACTATGTGATCTTAGTCTCACAAGGTGGGAAGTATTAGCTGGTATGTTTGATCTTCCTGAAGGGTCTGACAGAAAGAAAATCTGAAAGATCATTTGTTGGCAGTGAGAAGGGTGCCTGCCTATTGCAGTCATTGTCTACATTTTTTAAAAACATATGCAGACGTATATTTTAGTGGACAGCCTAGAGATGGACCAAAGTCAAGGCAGCTGGATTACATCCCTTTTGTTGAAGCAGAAGTTTTGTTTGGAGACTTTTACCTAAAGTATTTCATTTAGTGAATCTAGCTTCCAGATGCTGATGCATGATGGCTGTGGGGATAGCAGGTCTTTGTCCACAGTTGGAGCAAAGACAGTAGCTGTGCAAGCTTACCCATGTTGCCCTGTCAATGTGCCTGGTCACTGACTTAGAGGAGAACACAAGGACCGTGTTTCAGATTCTCAGGCGGTCAGGCACCTAGCTCCAGTGATGGCTACATGCCTAAATACCTTTGAGGAACTGGACCTGTAATCATATACTGGCCCATATACTAAGACTGATAGAAGGAATGCAAATGTAATGGTGGTTTATGTGATCTGTAATATGTCCAGTATGACAGAGAACCAGACTGAGACCATCAACTTATTTTTTCACATAAACCACAGAACAACCTTTGCAAATGGTAGGGACTTTTGTTCACTACAGACTTGGGTCAGATATGAATGGGCAACCCAGGGAGATACTTCCTCTGTTCCATTGCCACTTCTCTGAGCCATCCCATTACTTAGCTATATTGTTTTAACCTATAGTTCAGGCCATCCTATTGTAATGTCAGGAGCAAATCACTTTGTTCTGGGGACATAAATACTCTGTCAGTAGCGATCTGCTCTGTATAAAGTCCATGCAAACATTTTTGTATTTGCTTAACTTTAAGCAGGCAAGCAGTACTTCTTGTGTCACTGGAATGTCTCAGGCTTAAAGTCTAAGCATGGGCATAAATGTTTGCAGGACCAGAATTTAAGAGAATGCATGGGGGAAAGAGAACTGCACAGGTTTATTATTCAAAAGTCACGTTTTGAAGAGTGATCTCTCATCAGCTGAGGTACAATATCAGTTCATTTCAGCCTTCCTGGCATTACAAGTGGCAGGAGAGCTGCCTAAGTTACATGGAGAATAAAGCATATGTTTTCCTGGAGTAAGGAGGCATGCTGATAATGGGTCTCCTATTCTTTTAAGAGGCTGGAAAGCACAGAGTTAATTACCTAGAGCAGGGGTACTCAAATGGCAGCCCATGGTCCACAACCCGGACCGCAAAGACATTTCTGGTGGACCGCCCCCCGCGCAGGGAAGGCTGCTGGCCGTGCAGGGCTGGCAGCCAGAGGCCCTGCTCACAGCTCCTCTGGGGCAGGGAGTTGTTAAAACTCCCGCCCAGAGAAGCTCTAATGGAGCATGCCCAGAATATCTGAGCATGCTCCGTTAGTGCTTCTCTGCCCCAGGAGCTGTGAGGGCCATGCAGGGTAAGCAGGGGAGGGGGGGGCCTCCAGGATCTGGCCTGCGGGGGGGGGCAGGATCGGGCCCGGGGGCGGGGGCCCACGCAGTGAGCAACAGGAGTTGCTCAGCTGCCAGTGGGTCTTAGAGGGAACATTGGCAACAGCATGTTGCCTCTAAGGGGAGAGGGCAGCTGAGCAACTCCAGTTGCTCGCTGCACTGCCCCCCCCCTGCAGGGCCCGCTGCGCTGCCCCCCTGCTCCCACTCGCCCCCCCGCTAGCC
>ML681967.1:6876450-6902599 GCA_007922195.1 Podocnemis expansa | reverse complement strand
GCCAGTTTTCTATCCACCTTACAGTCCATGCATCTAACCCATACTTCTACAAGACGATCACGCACTCTCTCAAGCTTTAGGAGACAGACCTCTCCTCACTTACAGACAGCCCCCCAACCTTAAACAGACCTAACAACAGAACCAATAAAGCAGGCACATATCCCTGCAACAAACCACGCCACCAACTTTGCCTACATATCTGCACAAAAGACACTATTTGAGGACCCAATAAAACCAGCTACTCCGTCAAAGGTTCATTTACCTGCTCATCCACCAATGTGATTTAGGCTACTATGTGCCAGAAGTGCCCCTCTGCCTTCTATATTGGACAACAAGGACAGTCTCTGCACAATAGAATAAATGGGCACAAATCTGATATCAGAAATCACAACATTCAAAAAGCAGTACCTGAGCACTTCAATCTTCCTGGTCATTCCACTGATGATTTACTAATTACGGTGCTCAGACAAATGAATAACAGCTCAAGGCATCAAAGAGAAACCACAGCATTAGAATTCTTTTGCAAATTGACTGTTTCTTCAAGGCTAAATAAGGACTTTGATTTTTTTCTCATTATAACAGGTGATTTGACCTCATTTTCCTCTATATGCCGTTCCCCAGTGTTTGAATCTTAACAACTGCTTTGATTTGCTGTTACAGTGTGACCTGATGCTATGACTTACACTTTTGTGCATCTATTTTCCTCCTATTCTGTAAGTTCCCTTATCTTCAAAGCATCTGATGAAATGGGATTTTCTCTCATGAAAGCTCATGCAATAAATAAATTTGTTAGTCTTTATGTGTCACAGGACTCCTTGTTTGTTTTATTGAACTAGACTAACATGGCTACCCATTTGGAAATAATATTGTGAAACACTTGATGAAATCATAAGTTGGCAACACTGATTATGCCTCCCAAAACTCTTGGTCTTTTAAATATCCTTGTTATTACTCTGGACATTCTTATCCTTATAAATGTCCAGTCTTTGTTAATAGTTTATCTTCATTGTCCAAGCTCAGCAAAATGCGAAAATTAAACAAGTAGTGAGAACTAAAATAGATCTTTAAATTTTTTCATGTAGAACAACGTAGGTCAGTAGAACAGGGAAGGAAGGTTGTATTAAAAATAGGATAGTGTGGCAAGCCCTTCCTTAAAGTCAGAATTTGTATAGAATAATATAGAAACAAATAAACAATTCATGAACTGTTTTCTCTCACAACATGTATAAAGCCACATAAGTCTTTACAATGTGTGTTGTCAATATTGTATGTACCGCTTTATGTAGCAAGTTATTCAACTGCTCCGGACAGTGATATGGTTAAAAATTCAGGGCTAATTTATCAAGGATAATTGACCCTGAAGAAATCTGTGGCCTGTATTGCTTCTTACTCTGCTACTCATTTGAAAAACTATAATGAGAAGAAATTACATACAAGTTCTTGCATTGCAAAAATATATGGTGATCTAATAGCACATTAGTAATGAATAGTCACAGATAATGGATGAAGATGAGGAACAGACTCCTAAAAAAAGCTGACAGGCAGTAGCTTATCTAGCAGTCCTGTGGGGGAGGAAGGGTTGCATGTGTGCAAATATCAGCAATATGGGAGGTCACTGAATATTAGGCACCTGGTATTAGTGGCAACAACTAGGTATTTAATTTTGTAAATAAGAGCTACAAGTTCTTACTTTTTAGTTTGTCAACCCTAACGGATCTCTGAGGCTAAAAATCTCTCTTGTCTTCTTTTTTCGGCATAGTGCACAGTATTCCACATAGCCCATTTCTGGAAATCTGATATTATGTTTGTGTTTTTCAAACTTGTATGATTTTAGCACTTACTCTTGAAAAAAATGCCTAGTAGTAGTTCCTTCTGCAAGTGTGATATGACATAGATCAGTGGTTTTCAACCAGTAGTATGCTTACCTCTGATGTGCAGAGGTCTTCCATGGGTGCATCCGTTCATCTAGATATTTAGCTAGTTTTATGAGAGGCTACATAAAATACACTAGTGAAGTCAGTACAAACACATTTCATATAGGCAGTGACAAGTTTCTACTGTGCAATATACTGTACACTAAAATTCAAGTATAATCTGTATATTCAAGTTGATTTGTTTTATAATTATATGGTAAAAATGAGAAAGTAAGCAAGTTTTTCAATAATAATGTGCTGTGACCATTTTATATTTTTATGTCTGATTTTGTAAGTAAGTAGTTTTAATTGAGGTGAAATGCAAGGATATCCAAGACAAAGCAGAGTTCTGACAGCAGTACTGTAGTCTGGAAGGGTTGAGAGGTTCTGGCATAGATGACTTCTCAGAGTGTGAAAGTCACTCATACGACAGAAACAGGAGCTTGCAGTAGGGGCTGGGGCCTGCTCCAGGCCTCATGCTGCTTGAGGCAATGGCAGGGGCCAGATTGGGCCCCCAGAGCTGGATTGGGTCCTGGGATGGGGCAGGAGGCAGGGCCCTCAACACTTCTGGGATATGTCTACATTGGAGGGTCTGTTAAACTGACTTTAAGTCGACTTAAAGTTGACCATGTTAAGTTGACGTAACAGAGCCTCCAGTGTAGACATACCCAAGGAAAGTATCTAATGTAAGGGGAGGCAGCAAGACCAGCTGACAGGGTACTAGGTGGGAATCAGAAGACCTGGATTGTGCTCCTGCTCAAAGACTGACTTTCTTATGTGACCTTGAACAAATCACTTTATCGCTATGAGCTCCACCTTTAAAATGGAAATAATGAACCTTATTCTTCTTTTGAAAAGTGCTTTGAACTGTGTAGGTGAAAAGGGTTTTCTAGTAGCTAGACAGAATTATTTCTAAAGTATCTACCACCTTGATCTGGGGCTCTGTAGCTCCTAAAATCCCTATGCTGGAATAGGAACTCTGATTCTTGTGCACCCAGAATCTAGATCTGTAGATCTTCTGGATATCAGATACCAGATCTGCTTTAATTTTGACTTACTAGTTATACCCTTTCCCTTTGCCCATGGTGCCCTTCTCTTCTCCCATGGTGGAGCTGGCATGAATCCCAAGTAAACCACTAACAAGGGAGGTGATGTGCATCTGACAGGTGTGGGATTCAAATTGACCATTCAGCCGATGGGTCAACAAATCCAAGGAAAAACAGCAACAAGCAGTGATGAGTTAATTTTAAGTGGGAAACATATCAGGTTGATCTCATTACTGTTGCTTCATCACTGGATAATTTACAGCTTCAGTTTATGTTTATGAAGTTGACTTTATTCAGCTTTGTTTTTGTTCGTTTTTATACAAACATTCTACTTTCTCATTTCCTATCAGTTCTCCAGCCCTGTAGGTAAAAGGTGTATGCTAAATTAAGCCAGTCTTTTTTAGCTCTGTAGATGTTTGCCGTGATGCTGTCTGGATTAGGAATGACAGTTTATAATATTAGTGATTCCAGTATTACAGAATTGCAGTAAATATCACACAAGATGTGCCATGCAAGGTACCGATGGAAAACTCATGATTCACTACGATTGATTACTTTGCAGTTTCTTACACAACTCTATTTATGGTCAAACTGTAAAACTGCTAACTCACAACAGGCTTCTCTCAGGCATATATGCACCTTTAATCCCAGCAATATAGAGATAGCTAGTCCTGGGCAGTGGCAAACATGGCCTTCTGCATCTGTTGGTATATCTCTTCCTGTCTGGTTAGTACATTCATCTGTAAAGCCCTCCCTCCAAATCTTGGGCTATAGTCTCTAAGATCTACTGAATCAGTTGAAGGAGGCTTTTACCTTCTGCTGAAAGGCTGGATGGCTAATAGATTCTGAAGTACCATTGATGTCTTGCAATAGTTTTCATTTTGGTTGCAGGGGGTCAGTGCCGGAAGTAGGTATTTTGGCACCTGGGATGCACCTAGAACAAGCAGTACACAGAATGCACCCTCAGATCGAGTGGTGAATGGAGCCACTTGACACGTGCCTGGAGCAAAGTCCCGGTTGCCCTGCCCTAGTTATGGCCCTGCTTGGGGTAAAGTTCTTCTGTGTCCCAGAATCCTATGATTTATAGCAGTGGTTCTCAACCTTTTGTGGGTCATGACATGCTTGGCAGAATATCTTAACTCTGCAGGACACACCAGCCAACCTCTCTCAAGCTGAATCCAGCCATCTCCGTGGTTCTCTGTGACATACTTACCGTTAAAGGGCAACACAATAATGTGTCCTGACACAGTGGTTAAGAACTGCTGATCTATAGCAATGGTAGCACAAAGGAAGCTTCTTTTTAAAACTGAGTGTAAACCAACGGCTGCATTTGTCCATGTGAAAGTCTTTGGGAATGCTCAGAAATCAGCTCCCTTTCTTGTAGGCTAGGCTTACTTGTAGCAAGATGTCACGGCTGCTGTGGTATGTTGGCTTCTATTCCATACAGGAATATTCAATGTGCTTTCCAATTTCATTCATGCAACAGCTTGTGATGGGCCAAATTCACATCAACCCTCTTGCACAAATGTAACCCAAAGTAAGTGCCGAGAAGGATGTGTGGGGCACACCTTCAAATCTACTTCTGACTTCATCAAAACTGATTCAAATTCTTGTGGTTCTTTGCTGCTAGAACTGTGGAGTGAGCAACTCAGTTGAAGGACCCTGGTGTGAAGGAACAGGATTGGCTCATTCATAGGCTCCCTGATCCACTCCGTTCCCCATTTCACCAAAATTATTCCAAGCAATTGCAGGAGTAAAGGGAATGGAAGAGAAAGGCTTATGTTAACTGTAACTGCTTTTACAGTTTCAAAGGGGTAGCCATGTTAGTCTAGTTCAGCAAAACAAGCTTTGCATCTGACAAAGTGAGGTTTTCTTCCATGAAAGCTCATGCAATAAATAAATGTGTTAGTCTTTAAGGGCCACAGGGCTCCTTGCTTGTTTTACTTTTACAGTGTTAATGTGTAAGTTAGGACAAGGAATGAAACTGAGGCACCACTTCTCAGCACTTCCCACTGGAGCTCCTGTGCAGTCCCAGTCAAGAAACAAAGTTACCTTTCTGGCAGCGAACCCGGGGGAAGGCCTCAAGAGTAAGAGAGGATGGATTGGTTCATAGTAAAGGCACTGAACTGAAACTAAGGTGGTCTAGAGCCAGTCCTTGGGTCTTCCACAGATGGCTTGTGTGACCTTGGACAAATCATTGAATCTCTCTTTTCTTTTACACTCCACTTGTAATTAAGGGGATAATACTCCCTTTTTCTGGCTTGTCTATTTAGACTGCAAACTTTGCAGAATAGGGAGAGACTCTTACTGTTTGTATAGACAGCGCAGTAGGGCCCTGAGTTTACCTGAAGCCTTTAGGCTTTGCTGAAATATGAATTGCACATAGTGGCATCACCAGCTCCCCCATCAGGTGAGCACTCACTGAGATGCAAGGAGCCCCCTTTACTCAGGGAAGTGTAATTCACCAGCATGGGTGAGCCAGACCTGCCAAGTGAAGTAATTAAAAATCGGGGAAAGGGATGTACTGAATGTTGCAAATGGCAAATTGTATTTAACTTTTGAACCCGTCAATGATTTGGGGAAATAAATGTTTCTAGAAAACAGAAAAAAAAAAAAAACCTGTACAGAAATGTAGACAGACTGCTGTCTTGGTCTGCTTGCTCTGATCAATTCAGTAAGGCACCTAGGGATAAGTGGTGGCACTAATGACCCCAGAAAGGATGATGACAATTTATTGTGAAATTCAACTTGCTGCATTATCCTGTGACAATTACTGGTTGTGATACATCACAGTCTGTCTACCTCAAAACTTAATATTTCTTGAGTACCATAACAGAGATTGTGAGGAAGCAGTGTTTCATACTAGTCTATTATGTTCCCTCTAGATGCATAGACCAAAGCATGCTTTTACAGTTCAGATTACGTGGATGGTTACATACAGAACAAAGGAGCTGATCCTGAGGTAAGATTCCATATGGACCATGAGAGAATCCCTTCCTGCAAACCCCCTTGCAAGATCTGGCTAGCCAAAGAGAGAGCAAAGAACACAGCTCCATGAGAGAGAGAGAGAGAGAGAGAGAGAGAGAGAGAGAGTCTCAGATTCTTGCAAGAACAAAAACATAGGAATGGCTCTATCAAGGGATGAAAATCATGGAAGGAAGGAAGGAATGGAAACTTCTTAGTGTCCTCATGTTTTCTGCTTCCACCAGTGTAACAGTTCTGCTTATCGAGAAACTTTACCTATAACCAGAATACATTAGCTAGCATGCTATGACCCGGTCAGTGGCATTTTATTTACCGCATAATTGTCTTCACTGGGTTCAGAGTGTTATTTTCAGCATAGATCAGAGCAGGAATCAGTTCTCTTCCTGTTGCTGGTGTGCAATCTTGAGCAACTGTCACCCTCTCTTTCTCGCTCTATCCTAGTTTTTCCATCGGTAGAATGGAAATAGTACTTACCTGCCTCTTGGGGCATTGTGTGGGTGAATTAACTATGAATTTGCAAAGTGTCTTGAGATCTTTGGGTGGAAACTCTTTGAATACAACAGCTATATGTTGTAATCATTGAATACCTCTCAGTTCTCCAATCGCACTTCTACTTAAATTATACTCAATTTTTATTTTCCACTGAAAGATGACTGTGTACTCTCACTTCTCTCAAGACCTGTACACCACAGAGAGTGATTTAACATCTATGCACCAATAATGGTCTTAAAGCTCTGAGTTAACAGATTGGACTCCTTTGTAGACCAAACACTGCCTCACTACGGTGACGATCAATGCACAGATCAGATCTGTTTTTTTTTAAACAATTTTACAATAAATTAAAAATTATTGAGTGTAGGGATTAAGAACAAATTTAAAAAATGCAAAAACATTAGACTAGGCTGCAGCATCCTATACGTAGCAACAGTCTTGCTAGATAAGATATGCTACTTAAGTTTAAGGCCATGGATTTAATGTGAAAATGGGCAGGTATGGCCCACTGATCAGTGTGTTTTATTTGTACTCCTCTCTGTGCAATGCACAGAGGATATGAGGCCCCAGCAACTTCACTTCTATCTTTGTCTCTGGATATAGAGACTAAAGCATTTCATTCTGGGGGTCTCTAGCTCAGTCTTTTGCTGTGACCAGAATAGAAACAGTCACATAGTATCCAGTTGGAATACATGTTTGTTTTTGGGCCTTTCTGTTGTCTCCTTGCCTCAGAACCACACAAGTTCAGCGTAGATTAGTGCGACAGTGATGGTGTATGCACAACCTGTCTCTCCTGTCATTGTAACAAATGGTTAAATTGTTCCCTGTGAGGCAGCTGGTGAGCTATGGTATTCCTGTTATGTGTTTTGTCAATCTAATTTTCCAGCAGACAAGTTTTTATTCCGGTAATAACATTTCTGTTGGCAAGCCCATCTGTTTCTATTTCTCCCTCTAGAGTAGTATAATTTGGCAAATACCCAACGCCACAAGCACAGGTGTTCAGGAATCTCAGCTTTCCCAGTAAGAACATACCAACTTTGAAATAAAAGCTACAGTGCTTGAGATTGGCCAGAAAACCAATGGAGGAACTTGGTGCTGAACTGCATGCTGCAGAGGGACTGGGCAAATGCACCCAATAAGCTTCAAAGCCTGAAAATGAGAAAAAAAAAACTGCTGCATTCTCTCCTCTGTCCTGTATACTATATGATTCCTTCTGTGTGTGCCTTACAGGGGGAGAAAAGCCACATGCATGGATGGGAAGGAAGTAGTTGCTCAGTGTAGCATGCTCTCTTCAGCTCACAGTGGATTTCCAAGCAGAAATGCCTAAGAATCATACTGACCAGAGCAGGGGCTGGAAATCCTTCATTAAAGGGAGCAAGTGCAGCAAACTACTGTACTGGTAAGGGACCATGGTGTTCTTACTAGACCAAGCTGCAATGAGGAAAAGGGGGAGTTGAAACAATGGAATAGCTCCTTTTCTCTACACACATTCTTATTGTGTCATCCCATATGGGGTGCCCAAGATCTACACAGTTAAGGGGGGGACCCCATCCCCTGTATGTTAAGCTTATGGGAGAACTCATGAGATTGTGCCCAACAGACTGATTTTGACAAAGCTTTGTTAGTAGATTGAGATCTTCTTGACCCACATGGGAATAGTATATTGCCTGAAAAGTCTGTAATGATGGCTCTAGTTTTTGATAGTTCTAGCTTTTAACCTAAGTTTCTAGTTCCCAGATTAATGGAAAATGTGATTCCCCTACAGGCTTTCATCCTCTGGATATCCATCCAGGTGTGTCTTGTGGCAAAGCTTTCCTCTTTAATTCTCTACTTGGGATGCACATTTCACTTGGCAGACTCAGCTGAGATGGGGACTGAACTATTAAGAATAGTTCCACATTTGTACGGAAATCACATTTTCCATTCATCTGGGAACACCAAGCCATTATCCTGCCGCCCTCTCCTGAATTTCTCCTGGGGCAGTGGAACTCTGCACTGTCCCCTATGTGTGGCTTTCTATATATTGCACATGCCAGTGAATTTCTCTAGGGTAGTGGTCATCAAACTTTTTTCTTCAGGACCCAGCTCCGGGTCCCTCTGCCATGCAGCAACCCTCCACTGTGTGTGTGTGGGGGGGGGAATGGGCTACATCCCCCTCCCGTGGAATCAGCGCTGCCTGGCAGGGGAACAAAGGTCATTCACCCCCCCTCTGGAAGCAGCGCTGGCCAGCAGGGGACTGAGGGGCAGCCGCACCCCCTCCAATCAGTGCCTGCCGGCAGGAGAGTGAGGGGCCGCCGCCTCCCCTCCCGGGATCAGCTGTGGCCAGCAGAGGAGTGAGGGGCTGCCGCCCCACCTCCCGGAAGCAGTGCTGGCCAGCAAGAGAGTGAGGGACAGCCGCCCCACTCCCGGAGACAGCGCTGGGCCGGCAGGGGTGCAAGGGTTAGCACCCCCCCCCCTTGCAGCACGAGTGCCGCGACCCAGTCCTTTTGGGTCTGCGACTCAGTACTGGGTCGCGACCTGTACTTTGACAAACACTGGTCTAGGGGTTGGGAAAGAGTTTCAGTCAAAGCCCAGTTCTGAACACTTGTTTTCCTGATTCTGTTTTTTGTGCTCAGACCTCTCCAATGTGCATTTCCCCCTTCATTGTAAAACAGTGCTACAAAGAAATGGTTAGGTACCAATTCCATTATCTTTTTCGTGCAAATTCTTTGTCCCGTATTTTCCCTCTTCATATGCAAGTTGTATTGGAAGAAGATTAACTATCTGAAAATTATGTAGAACTTCATTCTTATCTCCAGTTTTCTAGAATCAGTTAAAAGTTTTTATATGCACAGATTAAATTCCTCATTGGTATAAGCAACTACAAATCCATTGACTTCACCAAGACCACAAAATCAGGTTTATAGTGACCAACTCTTTTGTAGATGCACTTCATCTTCTAGTCTAAGAATAGCCATGTAGCAGGTAGATTTTCTGTTTTCTTTAGGATTTAGATCAGCTCTGAAATCATTCTTCTTCTTGTCCAACAGACAATGCTGACCTATGGTGAAATTCATTACTGTAATGAGTCAGCAAATCTCCACTGATGCCAGTGGAAAAGTGCTTGTTTCCATCGGGATTGGGTGGGCTTAGGTGAGGGGTCAGCAACCTTTCCCGACCCCTGTGCTGGTCCTTCCTCCGCCACCCTCAGCTTGTGCCAGTGATCCCATCTGCTAAAATAATGCGGTCGCTGCCTGAAAAATCAGCAGTGGTCACAGCTGGAATGGGAGCAATCCCCAGGCATGCCACAAAAAGAAGAGGCTCCTTCCAGGGGTTCCCAGGCATGCTGCGGAAAGAAGCTGCCTGGAGTGGCTCCTTTGGGGAGCATCATGCTACAGAGAGGAGTCACTCTGGGCTTATCTCTGTGTTGCATGGACGCTTAGGCCTGGGGAGTCCCTCCTTCCCTCCTGCATCCCAGCTGCACTCAAAGGAAGCCACCCAGAGTGGCTTTCAGTGGCAGGAATGGCAATTTCTATGGTACTGCAGAGGGTGCTATGTGCTGCTCTGAATGGGCTCAGGTGCCACCATCAGCACATGTGCCAGGGGTTGCCTACCCCTGGCTTAGCTGCTGGTTGGGTTTAAGCCGGGGTCTCAAACTCAAATCACCACGAGGGCCGCATGAGGACTAATACATTAGTCTGAGGGCCACACCACTGAAACCTTTTCATACAACAGTATTGCAAATATCGGTTACAATAGTGTCATTGCAGGCCACAAGAAATAGCTTTAGGGGCCACATGCGGCCTACAGGCCATGTGTTTGAGACCCCTGGTTTAAGCTGACCACGAAGAGCCTCAGTGGGAGCTGTGATGGCACTTAACACCTTGCAAGATTGAATCCTAGAAGAAAACGCAGAATTCCTTTGCCCGCCTAAAGTAGCTAATGCACAGAGAAGCCCACCTTAGAAATGAACACCTATTTCATGTGGTAAACTAGCAATACAAACGTATTGAAAATAATGCATAAAAATTTGAGTGTTTTGAATGGTATACCCTTATTTGGGCATAATCCATCTCTGAAATATATTTTGCATAAGCTAGAAGCCATACTTTCCACTGGAAGAAGACAGTGTTGAGAGGAGGTAGGCTGATTCCTGTTGCTTGCATTGCATTGTCTTGTGATGTTGATGGGCTGAGGTAGTATGAGTCACATGTGGATGGTGAACTGTGCCCTGAGCACATGGTGGTTTCAAATGAGAAGATGTGACCTGATCAGCATTTCACTCCATACTGATCATTCTTTCCAAGACACACCTTTGTCATTGGAATCTACTAAAGCCATTTTGTTGTGATTTTCTGTAAATGTGCAGAGTAATCTAGAATTCAACTTTGAACATTTTTATTCTAATGATTCACATTATCAAATATATTTGAATAGATTTCTGATGTTATCGGAGAAGATACAATATTCCTGAATAATTGCATGTAATCTAAATTTACCTTTACCTTGTGAGATTATGCAAGCATTGCAGAATTAATGAGATGTTTAATGTATTAGGGTGTAATGGCCACTGAAGCCTCTACTTACTGCTAATCAATGAGTCGTTAGTTTTTATCTTTTGTTTTCAGCACTCCCCTGTGTGTGGAGTTATTATCAAGGCAGTGTAGCCAGCTATAATGTGTAATCATTGTCTAGCATGGTGGTGATTTATGAGTACCAAGCCAAAGAAGAGCTTGCCTATTCGTCTTAATTTAACACATCAGGAACCTTGGGAAAATTGGAGACTCACTCAGATAAAAATTCAATAGCAAATGAAAAAAAAAAACCACTGCAGCTGTGTGAGCTTGGAAATCTTTTTGGCCATTGAACAGAAATAAGCTCTGTAAACCCACACATGAAGTCAGAGGCCTGGTATGCTCCCATCCCAAGATCTGTTGCCAAAGGGAACCCTCAATGGTCTGCTCTCTCTAAATAAAAGGGAAGACTCAATCTCTTGTGACAGCATCAACTTCTTCCTAGTTCCCCCCAACCACCCAGGGCACATACTGTATCTGGGATCTCCTCTGCATCCTAGACTAGGCAGACCAGACTGCAGAGGGGGTGGACGCACATTCCTTCTCTTGTTCCATGGAGATTCCTGAAGAAAATACTGTAGACTTCAGGACTGCTGCAGTCAGCAGAGCCACGTTGCAAGAGAAATGAGCTGCTAGGAGTTAACGAGTGTGGTCTCCAGATTCCTCCAGATGCCTTGGGCTGGGACAGATCCTGAAATCTTTTCTGAGGGGCATACCCCACACTGGGGCAAACCCCATTCATTGGCAGGGACATGCTCAGACTAATTAATGCAATTTTTAATTATTTTCAAATACCACTCTTCATTGAAGAGGATTGAGGACTCAGAATCAAGGTGATTGGAGAGAGACCTGTGTCTCCAGGTCACTGCTCTGTCAGATACAACCCGAGATGAGGTTTCATCAAAAATGCTACTCCTGAAAAAATAGAGCAAGTGTAGAAGCTGCTAACCTTTAGCACAGAGGATAACTGATGTGCTCTGTGGATTCATGATTAGTAATAATCTTCAGCAAGAGGTGAGTCTCAGCAGACGTATTCCGTGCAGTTCTATTCACTGTGACTTTGGGGAGTTGGTAGCTGAATCTGACTCACATCACTGAGAACTAGACTTGTTCCGAGTAGGGGCAATTGCATGACTGATTGACAGCAAGGCGTGTGGAGGTATTTAAATTCCAGAGCTTTTGGAGGGACACCTTTTGCCCCCCTCCACTCAGAATCCCCGCAGGTCTCGGTAAGCTGTTAGCTCCCACCCAGGACCTAGGGGCTGAAGGAGCTCAGTGCCTCCCCGGCAATTATGGGGTGTGTGCGGGGCTGTGCCCTGCCTGCCATCCCTTGTGTACACCCATGAACTGAAACTGATGTGATTATCTACTAGATAAACATAGGAGGATTATGGTCCTAAAATAAAAAAAGCATGCAGTTTAGGAAATAACCACTCTACACTTTGACTTTTATGGGGTGATTAGAAATGCATCCAGCTCCCCTGTCAAAATCAAGTCTGCAGAGGTAAAGAGTTAGTGAAGTAACCTGGAAGCTACTCCACTCCTTCATACGCTGTACTCTGTGAGTTCTCCATTAGAGAGACTGACAGTACAATACTCAACTCCCATAAAATACAGTGTGTGGGTCCCAGAAACAGCCTTCTAGAGAACTGGTCTGCTCAACAGCACAAGCTTGTAGGGGGATTTTGGAAATGGAAGTCATCTCTGCAGCTTGACTAAACATAGGTGGAACCTAAAACATGCCCTGTTTTGGCAACAGAAGTGGGCCTATGCTTGAATAGGATAGAAAAGATGTGCAATATTCTTGATTATGGTGGAGCAGCTGCCCTTTCTTGTTCCTAAACATGCTTTTTTATTTAATCATCAGGGCTGTCTGTAGGGGGGTGCAGGGCCCTGGGCAAATCGCCCTCTGTGGGGCCACCAGTCACCTCCCCCTGGCACTGGGGGGCAGGGCCAGCCAGCCCAGGGGAGGGGCAAGCCCCTGAGCTGGCTGTTGTATGCCAGGGACTGGGTGAGCCAGCCAAAAGCGGCACAACTGGAGAGCAGGGTCTGGTTTCTCAGCTGCCCTTAAGCCAGTGGTTGTCAAACTTTTTCGCTCAGGACCTAGCTCTGGACCCCTCTGCCATGTGGCGACCCTCCACTGAAAAAAAGTGGCTGCCACCAGAAAATTGAACAGTGACCATGGCTGCAGGGGTGTGAGGGGGTATTTAGGGGGGTTGCAGTCCCTCATGGCTTTCATCCTTTCTTTTGAGGCTTTTATTGCATCTCTGAAATCTACACATCTAATTTGAGATCACCTACATGGAACATGCAGAGGGTGATCCCACATGCCATACTCCTGTCTCAAATCAGGAAGTACGTCAAGCTTCTAAAATTGCATGTAGTAGCCTAGAGTGTGTGTGTGGGAGCTCCTTGCAAATGGGGGTGGGGGTGACTGGGTGGAGAAATGAGATGGAAGTGCTGAGACAGAAGAAGGAGAAGAGAGCCAATGCCAGGCTGGAAAGAAAGGTCCTGGAAGATCCTGTCTGGTGCTGAGCCTGTCCAAGTCCCTCCAGGTCCTGGTCCCTTCTCCACTGCCAAATCCCAGGAACTGAAGCAGCCCTTCTGGGTTCCACTTTCACCTCTGCACTTCATCTGCTCCCTGAGTCTGCATGAGTTTTCATGAACACACAGTTGTCCACAATATTGTGATTGAAGGAGTGCTAGCCTTCTCTGCTTGGTCTGGTGACTCCTGGCAGTGTGCGTGAGGCAGCCACACAATGGGGCTATCCACTCCCCCCTTCAGATTAGGACCTTGTTATAACTTCTCCTTCCAGCAGATCCATCCCTGAGTTGGATTTTATTCTATTACTTAGGCTATCTAATTGTAGAAAAAATACCATACTTCGTAGCACAGGCTCCTACTAGAACAGTTTGCTTTTCTCTTCTCTTTTTAATTATCAGCCAAAAAATCTCTGGAGTTTTTATTAAAATCTACAAGTTATAACTTTTATTGCAAGCAAGGGAATTCTCAACCCACTAAAAAAAGAGGCAAGTCCTAATTTGCAAAAATAACCGCAATCCCCATATCCCAGAAATGGTGGAATAAGGGGGTGTTCACAGTTTTTTCTTTTCTTCATTGGGTCTATTGATTAAAAAAACACAAAGGTTGCTTGCCAGTGACCTCAGTCCTTTTCATCTGAATGAGAGAAGCCCAAAGAGCTACTGACTCAGAGAGGAGGTATAGAGATTGTTTGAACAACAATTAGCACCTCATGGTTAGTCCTAATGACTCACCTTTGTTGCAGTTCTGATTTACTGCCTTAAGCATCTTTCACCCTGTGAACCAGGCTGCCACTTTTGGCCAGCTCGCCCAGTCCCTGGCATGGGGGGTGGGGGGGGCAGCGGTGCAGCCCCGCGGTGCCCACCAAAGCGCAGGGCCCTGGGCGGCTACCCCTCTTATCCTACCCTAGGGATGGGCCTGTTAATCTTGGAAGCATAGAACTGGAAAGGGCCATGAGAGGTCATTGAATCCAGTCCTTTGCACTCATGGCAGGACCATGGACAGTCTTAAATCATCCCTGAGAGGTGTTTGTCCACCCTGCTCTTAAAAATTTCCAATGTCGGAGATTCTTCAACCTCCTTAGGCAACTTATCCCAGTGGTTAATCTCCTTGACTGTTAGGAATTCTTTTCCTAATGTCCAACTTAAATCTCCCTTGCTGTAATTTAAGGCCATTGCTTCTTATTCTATCATCAGTGGTGAAGGAGAATAATTTTTATCCCTCCTTCTTGTAACAACCATTTAGGTACTTGAAAAATGTCATCATGTCCCCCCTCAGTCTCCTCTTTTTTAGACTAAACAAGGCCAGGTCTTTCAATCTTCTCTCATAAGTCAAGTGTTCTAGACCTTTAATCATTTTTGTGTCTCTTCTCTGTACTTTCTCCAATTTCTCTACGTCTTTCCTGAAATGAGGCACAAAACTGGACACAGTATTCCAGTTGGGGGTCTAATTAGCGCAGAGTAGAGCATAAAAGTAATTTCTTGTGTCTTACTTACAATGCTCCTGTTAATACATCCCAGAATGATGTTTACTTTTATTGCAACAGTGTTACATTGTTGACTCATATTTAGGTTGTGGTCCAATATGACACCCAGATCCCTTTCTGCAGTACTTCTTCCTAGGTAGTCATTGCCCATTTTGTATTTGTGCAATGGATTATTCTTTCTTAAGTGGAGTAGTTTGCATTTGTCCTTATTGAATTTCATCCTATTTACCTCAGCCCATTTCACCAGTTTGTCCAAATGGTGAATAGTTATCCTGTGATGGGTTAGAGGCTTGCTATTTATATTAGACAAACATGCAAACACATGTGCCCGATCTTTCTTGTATCAGGACCAAGTCCACACTCCATTTTGACAGACTGCCTATACAAAGACCTATTCAATGAAACTTCGGTGCAGTATTTTTGTTACAAATCATCCCTTGCTCTCCCAAATACACACCAGAATGCAACTGTGATTCCTGATGTTATCAGCTAAATTATGAGCCAGCAGTGGTGTCACTGGAGGAGATTCTGGGGGTCAGTCCCTGAGTAGCATGTGTCTAAACTGCGTGGGGGTGCACTGTCACATCCCCGCACAGGGAACACTGCCCAGGCAGCGGGTAGCTGGCGGCCACAGCCTCTACCCGGCAAGAAGACAGAGTCCTCTGGCCAGGAGGGAGCTGCCCCAGGCTGGGCCTGGAAGTTTCTAAAACTCCTGCCCTAGTGTGACTCTGCTCTGAGCATGCTCAGAGAAGGGTCATGCCAGGAGCTTTGGCCTCTGCTGTGACCCTGGTCTCCCTCCAACAATCAGGTAAGGGAGCTAGGAGGGGGTCAGTCTGGGGGCAGGCACGCTGGCCTGGCAGGGAAAGGGCGTGGGCAAGGGGGTCAGCCTGGGGCAGTGGGGACCAGCAGCAGGACCAGGTGTTAGGGAAGGTCTCGGGGAACCAGTGAGAGGGAGGGAATGGATCAGGGCCCCTGCGGCTGGTGGGGGCCGGGGCCCCCCCAATATTTATATGTAGTGGTGCCCCCTGTGAGCCAGTGGCTTTAATGGACAGGTGCAGAAATGTATTATATAAACTCTCAGCGGGGATAAAACTGGTGGAGTAGAGCAAGTGATACATTCAGAAGTGGCACTTCCTACACTTTTTAGAGAGCTGTGATCTCCCCCATAGCACCAACCTCTACATGGTAGCCAGAGTTTAGAAGCATGGTGTCTTGGGTCACAGTTCACTTTAAGCAGTGACTGCATCCCATAAAGATGCAGTGGGTACCTTACAATGCCCCCTGCAATTTCTTCTTTACCTACCCACAACAAAGGCAACTGCACTGAGAAACTAAGCTTACCTAACCCTATAGGGAATGTTTCCCACTCACATGGTGCATTCTCAGCCAGTGCACAGCAGCATTATCTGGCCTTCCCTCTTTATTCAGATATGACATGGAAGCTCAAAGCTCATAGTGTTTAATCATAACTAGAACTGTTACTGATGCTAAAATTCTATTCCTTCTTCTGTACTTCTCTGACTAATGCACAGCCCTGAATCAAATGGATTTCAATAAACCGATTATTTGTAAAATTCAGTCATGACTATAACTGTGGCAGAGCTGGTCTTATCTCCAAAGACTCTCAGAAACCTGTCAATAGCTTGTGTCTGGCAGACTTCAGAAAAAAACAGGTGCAGCCTTTGCTTTTTGTCTAAAAGGTTAATTATTTACAGGAAGTGACTGGAAATCCTATTCCATTTCAGTGGCTGTATTCCTAGCTCTCCATGCTCAAAGATCAATGCCGGAATAAACTGTAGGTGAAAAAGCATAGACAAAATCAATAAGTACATTTTAGTAAAATCATCATGGCAGTGAGATGAAAAGCCAGATGATCAATTACTTGGGTGAGCGATGGGATAGAAATTAGGCCTGAATGGGAGAAGTTTGTGACTCAGGGTTTCAGTTTAGATTGTCAAAATTGCCTGATCTTTCAACTGTGAGCGAACAAGAACTAAAGCCAATGGGCTTAATCCTCAGCTGATATAAACTGAACTGAAGGGAGCAATGGTGATTTACACTAAACGTGGTTCTTGTCCATTTGTTAGTAAGTGGATGGGCCAAGAAGGGAAAATCTATTCTGAGAGAACAAAGAAACAAACTCTTTCTACCCTTCATCTCACAATTCCTCTGTTGTCTCTAATTCCCTCATGTTTTTATGAGACGATGGAAAGAGGGAAGACAATCAGTTGAGTGAGCATGTTAGTTAAACAGACTGTTAATTATTAAATCATTTATGTAGCACCCAGCCATGCATTCCTGCTTTCACAGCTCCTGTGCTGCCTAAGCTATTGTTCTAGCATTACCGGAATGGCTCTGATAAGGATATTGTTAGTTTAACTTTCTTTAAAAACAAGCCTTTGTGTGTCTTCATAGAGAGACTTCCAGGTAAAATACAGAGGTGCATTATTACCTTGTGTGGGTAAGGACAGATGCGCAGGTACATGGTGCTGTGTTTTTCTACCTAAGAACATGCATTTTCCTTTTGAGTCTAAAAACTAAACTTAGTCTTCAGATCAGAAGTGTTGTCCAGATCTAAACTTAACTTCAAGCCATGCCATCCTGAAATAGGACAAGCTGGAATGAATTTTATTTCTGATCTCTGATTAGTCAAACACATGGAACATGTTTCTTTCTATGCCTTTTTGTGTTGTTGTTCAGCTTACTCATTCTAATAGTCTGCCAAGGAACATTTCTTACAATGTTTCCTTGGTGATGCCTTCTAACTCTAGTGCACTGCTGAAATGACACAAAGAGATACAAATATGCTGCAGCAATATTGTTTTCCTTTTATACAGTTGCAAGAGTTAAGTGTTTAAGCAATGCAGAAACATAGCAAAAGAGACACTGCTTTTGGACAATTTTACTTCCAAAAACAAGCAAGAAGTCTTGTGGCACTTAAAGACTAACAGATTTATTTATTGCATGAGCTTTCGTGGGAGAATATCCCACTTTGTCAGATGCTTTGTAGAGGCAGAACTTAACAGAATTGGATGAAAATAAATGCAGGGGAGTGTAAGACATGGGATCAGGTCACACTGCAACAGCAAATCAAAGCATTTGTAAGGATTCAAACTCTAGGAAACAGCACACAGAGGGAGGGTGAAATCAAATTACCTGTTATAATGTGAAAAGAATCCAGTCACGATTCAGCCCTGCTTTCACACAATCTAATTTGCATATTAGTTTGATTTCAGCTGTTTCTCTTTGAAGTCTTAATGTCTCATTGATTTTCTTGACGACCATCATTAACAAATCATCAATGGAGTGATTAGGAAGATGGGTGTGCTCAGCAACTGTTTTGTGTGCATGCATGTGTGCGTACGTGCATGTGTTGTAATTTCTGATGTCAGTTTTGTGTGCATTTATTCTTCTGCATAGGGATTGTCCTGTTTGTCCAATGTATAAGGCTTGGGGGCATTTCCGGCACATGATAACATAAATCACATTAGTGGATGAACATGTGAAGGACCCTTTGATGGAGTAGCTGGCTTGATTAGGTCCTATGATGGTGTCTTTTATGCAGATATGTAGACAAAGTTGGCAGCATGGTTTGTTGCAGGGATATGTGCCTGCTTTAATGTTTCTGTTGTTAGGTCTGTAGTTGCTGCTGAATATCTATTTAAGGTTCGGGGATTGTCTGTAGGTGAGGAAAGGTCTGTCTCCCAAGGCTAGAGAAAGTGAGGGGTCATCTTTTAAAATAGGCTAGAGGTCCTTGATGATCTGTTGTAGAGGTTTGACTTGAGGGTTGTATGTGGTGACCAGTGGCATTCTATTGTTTTCTTTTTTGGGCCTTTCCTGTAGTAGTTGACTGTGGTGTACAGGAAAGGCCCCCCAAAAGAAAACAATAAATTGAATCTGCAAAGGAAAAGTATGACTTTCATTCCTCGAGGAAGAGGGGGGAAAAAAAAAAGACTGTAGCTGAAATGTTGCACATGAACTCCTGGATGCATAAATGAGATTTTTTTTAAGGGAGCTTGAAGTGGTTAGCTGTGCTTGATAGCTGTGGGAAATGATTTTCTCTTAACGTATTGCTCTTGGAAAGGTTTTTAAAACACTGGCCTCCATATGACACTAAAAGAATTTATCGCAGCTTGACATGGCTGCTCTGTGAAATGCACTGAATGTGGCGGAGGAACAGCTGGCTAATTAGATTGCTGATGCAAATATTTTGTACTGTACATATAAAATATTCAGGTACAAATAGCTGTGTAAAACCATTTCAAGAGGCATTCAACTGGGTGGCAGAGGGAATGGTACTGTAACTCAGTCTTTCACTTCAGGATCATTGATACTAATTCAAACAAATCCAGAGATCAAATCTTGCAAAGAGAATAAGAATTGTCCTTATCATCCCATGAGACTAGTTCTTCCTCAGATGTGTAATGCCATTACAGTTAGTGGAACCATCAAGTCATAAATTCAAAGGCCAGAAGGGACCACTGCAACCATCCAGTGTGACACTCCAAGTAAGGGTTTGCAGAATCAGACAGTAAGGGTCAATAGCAAAAAGCCTTTGGCATTGTTAAGTTAATACCTGTTCTTACTAGCTGTAGATACTGAGCCACCTTCTTGTATTTTCTAGTACAGCCTAAGGTAAGGTTTCCTTTATCTCACAAGAACAATGGTTCCCAACCTGTGGTTGCGTCCAGGGCCTGATTCAGCCCCAGCCACTCTGGCCAGCGATCTATGCTGGAGTGGGCTCTAAATGAATTGTATTTGCCTCCTCTGAGCAGCCACACCCTGGATATGTCCCCACCCCTTGGGAGCAGGTGCGGCCATTAAAACTAGAGTGGAATGCATAGGAGTGGTTTGTTACAAAGATACTATAGCTATTATTTTCAGTCCCTGATAACAACTATTATCATTTGGGGATCCACGAAATTTTTTGACATTAAAAAGGGGTCCTCATACTTGAAAATGTTGGGAACCACTGCACTAGAATGTACAGCAAGTCAATGTCGTTCAATGTTATGGCAAACTACTACATTATCCTCACCTAAACCCCTATTTCAAACCCATTTATGCCAGGCTGCTGACAGGGGTTAGGTAGTATGCACACTGGGCCTGCTGCTTACTACATGGATTTTAACTGACTCGTTGTTCCCTTTTGTGTCTTTGTATTCACCCACCTGTTGTCTTTCATCTTCATTAATCTCTAAGCTCTTTGCAACAGACACTGTGTGTGCAGCACCTGCCACAGTGGGCAGGGCTGGATCAAGGCTGGCCTGTGACTGCCCACCCTTGTGGCTCTGTCCCCACTACTGTGGCACTCTGCCTGGGTGTGGAGTGCCCAGCCCTGCTGGTGTGGAGGGGCAGGGGCAGGGACTCCAGTATCCTGGCTGGCATTGCAGAGGTACTCTGGGGTAGGGGGGAGCCACGGGCCAGCACTGCTGCACAGGAGTCAGGCCAGAGTCTGCAGTCTGTGGCATTCCTGTCCTTCCCCTGGGCTGACTGGTCTGTAGCAGATCACCCAGCCCAGGTAGTAGGCAGGCAGGCTGAAGGTGAGTGGTGGAAGTGTGCTACTGAGGCCAGCTGTGGCTGGATTTTTGGGGGCAGCCGAGGGCCCAGGGGCTGCAGTCCCTATAGCCCCTGCCTTAATTCAGCCTTGATAGTGGGGCCTGATCCTGCATCAGGACCCCCAAGGTGCTACCACTGGAGGAGCCCACTTTCCTCATGAAAGAGCTCTTTCTCCCCTTCCATGGCCCCAGGGTCAGAGGAGCTTGCTTTCTTCTCCATAGCCTCAGGGCCAGAAGAGTTCTGTGGCCCCACCAATTATTAGGGGGGACAATGCCTTTGCTGGCTTCTCCTTGTGCATGCCCCTGGTCTAGTTTCCTGTGGATCTCATTTCCATTGCTGGGTTTAGACTAGAGGTTCTAGCTGCCATTGGTGGTGCGTAGAATACAGGAGGTCAGAGTAGCTGATCCCTTCTGGCCTTGATAGAAGCTGCAAGACTTTCACTGGAGTAAAAGTAAATGGGGCCTAAAGTAGGAAAACAGTGCAAGTCTGTTTAGTGAATAGATTAGAATTAGTTACTTAAAGAGCTTCTTTTTGCTTGTTTGCAGGCTGCATGGCCGATACCATGAAATGGCACCCAACATTGTGCCCATGGACTACACCAAGGATCCAGATGTTAAACTACCTATACAACTTATAATTAACATGCCTGAACTAAAGGTATTGCTTCTAACAGCTTTAAATGGCAGCACATTAAATTTTCTCAGGGGAGTGAGTTTGGTCCCAGGGTTGTGTGATAGCTAATGTGAGAAGCTGACTTTCTCCCCTTCCTGTTCCATAGCAAAACCAGAATCAGATACTGGAACAATTTATGTAATTGCATAGACTGCCCCATCACCAAGGAGCCAGGATCAGAACGTGAAGGGACTCACTGTGATGTCAGCTGTGTGTACCCCAGTCGTGTTGAAGATGATGGGAACAGTGTGCAAACAAGCAAAAGGGCTCCCACGAATTCCTGGCTCTTAGCACTGTGCTCAGACCACTTAGTCTAGGGATCTCAAGCATGTGGCCCTCAGAGTTACCTCCTGTGGCCCCCTGATGACCCTTGGAATCCAGGGGCTCCCAACCCCTTTGACCCACAGGTTGAAACTGGCCCATGGAGCTTTTCAAGTGCTGAGCCCCTCTGCTGTCTAGGAGCTCAGCATTGGCAGTGCTTCCAGGGATGGGGGGGTGGGCCACGACATATTGCCTGACACCCCCCCCCAGGTGTCATCAGCCACTGCTGGGGAGGAGCCAGATTTTACAGGGTGCCAACTGAGTAATGTTCCTTGTAGGCTGTGCATGCCAACAGGTAGTTGCCTCAGGCCAGGAGTTTTTAAAACTCTTGCCCTGAGCATGCTCAGAGCATGCTCGGGGGGGGAGCACAGCCTGTGGTGTAGCTGCTCTGGCACCAGGTAAACGGGCCTGGAGGGGAGGGGGTTGGGATGGGCAGCTGCCAGGGACAGGCTGCGGGGGGTCAGCTCGGGGGAGCACGGGGAGCTGGTGGCATGGGGGGGGTGTCTTCCCCACTGCTGGCCATAGTGCAGCTGCCAGGGCTGGGTGGGGGCTCCCTTTCCCATTGCCAGGGCCTGGAGGAGCGTGGGAAGTTGATGTCAGGATGGGGGGTTAGAGAAGGGGCTGGGGAAGTACAGTGAGCTGGCAGCAGGGTAGGAGGGTTACGGAAGGGCCTGGGGGAGTGCGGCAAGCTGACGGCAGAGTAGGGCAGTTAGGGGAGGGCCTGGGGGAGTGCAGCAAGCTGGCGGCAGAGTTGGGGGGGGGGTTAGAGAAGGGCTCAGGGATCCTGGGGAACTGGTAGCAGGGTGGGGGGCTTAGGGAAGGGGTCAGGGACTCAGGGGAAGCTGGTGGCAGGGCGGGGGAGTCGGGACTGGATCCATCTGACAGTGAGCATCCAGATCTGTCCCTAGCTGCCTTGGGAAGGCAGCTGGGGACAAATCCTGCTCCTGGCTGCCTTCTGGTGGTGGCTGGGCCCAGACTGGGCTGGGGGAGAGCACTTTTTGGGGTTCGGCCTTGGGCCAATATCCTAGTCTTCACGTGGCCCTTGTGATGATTTGAGTTTGAGGCCCCTTTTAGTCCATAGGTCTTACACTGCAATCTGTGAAGAGCTTGCTGGTGGTCTTCAGAGAACAGGCTTATCACAGGGACTGGTTCCTCCTCTTTGTTTCCAGCTACTCAATTGCATAAAAAAAAGCTGATAGCACAATGACTATTCTCCTATATTACTTTTTCATATAACCAAGAGCTTGCATTGGCACAGGAATGCCACATGATCTAAGTGGGAAGATGAAAGGCAAGATTGTCCATGAGACAGTCAAAATGTGGTTCATACTGTGCAAAAATCTGAAATGAGAAACAGCAGTCCACACATCTGTCTGGTTTTTATTGCATCATCTAAACGTGCCATAGTTTAATAGGACAAGTGTAGCTTGCTAGATACCATTTAACCTTTTGAAATAGAATATTGCATTGTATCACCTATGCCAGATAATGTATTTGTTGAATAGATAAATAGATGAATAAAGACCCTCTATGCTATCATGTAAAAATCATGGTCCACTTCCATTTTACTTATTGGTATTTTACATATTATGTATTAATAATGGTATATGAAATCCTTTGACTTTAGTTCATTAATATGAATCCAGAACTGGATAACGCTGACAAAAATTGTAATCGTCAAATGATGGCTAATTGCCCTACAAGAAATTAAGTGTTAGGGCAACTGAAAGACCCCAGTGCTGCTCCCATACAAAGTCAATGTGATGTCAGTGGCAAAAATCTTATTTGACCTTAAGGAACAGGTATTTACAAGAAAACTCACTATATGAATTCCTGAGATAGGGGACCATTATAGCTATCAAAAGGGGTCATTAAAACTAGAGTGGAATGCATAGGAGTGGTTTGTTACAAAGATTCTATAGCTATTATTTTCAGTGGGTTTTGGATTGGGCTGCAAATGATGAAATCTCTTGAAGGCTGCCTGTTGTAAGAGAATATCCATCTAAGAGGTATAGTTGTACCAGAACATAATACTTGCTGCTGAGTTAATGAGACACAAAACAGAAGATTCTTAATATTATCAGATTTTGATTTGCAGGAATAAGACTCCCTCCTCCTAAGACTGACACAGGCTTAAGGGTTAAGATGTAATGGTGCTATATAGTATTTCCTTATGAGCCAGAGTTCTTATAATTACCCTAAAGTTCAGCAGAATTTTTTTGGTCATCTTGCTGAGAATATGCAAAATCTTTAAGACTTCTTCACTGGCCTTGTGGGTTTTGTTTTGTTTTGTTTTGTTTTGTTTTTTGAGAAGGAGTCAGTTGGAGAATGGAGTTGATTTGTGAAAACAGTGTCACAAAATTCAGTGTCAAATTTGTGGTTATTACACAACAGTTTGTTTTTCAGTTTCATCAAAGTTTGTAAATGTCTTAAAAAGTTTGCTGTTAGATTACGAATTTTGTTGTTTGAGAAACTGACTCTGAGTACTCGTAAAAAGCTTATCCATATTTTAGTCCCTAATGAATTTGCTTCCAATGAGGAATTTGGTTTGAAGGAAGGGATTTGATTTCCTATTTTTGCCAGAGCTGACTTGGAATATTATGATTTTTATTTATGTGTTTTGTAATAATACCTTGAAGCCCAAGTCATGGACCAGGAGGATCCCATTGTGCTACGAGCCGTAGAAATGGAACAAAAATAGCCCCTGCTCAAAAAGTTTACAGTTTAATTGTGGTTGCTTTGACTCATACACAACAGATTCATAATGTAGCTCTGTAGTTACACCTTTTCCAAATGGAGTCCCAAAGAGATTCCTGTAGTGGTATTTTGCATCAGCTACGATTCAAGTCTGAAAACAAACAATAAAAAACAACTATTGAATTTTAAGTACATTTGGGAGATTTCCATTATACCTGGTGCTTCTCATACAAGCAATGTTTTTCTTTTTGTATCATTGTAGTTACTGTCAAGACTTAACTCGGCACCATAGGTGAAAGATCTGATAAATAAAATTGATAATGCATTTTTCTAAACTGGATTCAGAGGAATTAGATGTAGAGGAAGAGTGATCACTACTACACACACTAATGGTTGAGCCAGACTGAATTTAAATGTAACTTCTATGACTCAAAGAGAGAAAGTTTGCCGACAGTCACAGATCTATTTGCCATGAATTAGGCATTAATTCATGGTAAACTGAGAGAAGAGATTCAGTGTTGTGACTGGAAAAATATATAAACATAATAGGCCATATCTCAGCTGATGTATATCTGTGTTTTTCCCCTGAAGTCAGTAGAGCTATACCAGTTTATCTCATCTCAGGAGTGGTTTCATGAGGTTCTGGATTCTCTAAATGTTAACAGTCCCATTACACAAACATAGTACTAATGTATCAAGGCACAGCACAACTAATAGCCTGGACCCAGAAGGGTTTTGAGATTCAGCTGAAACATGTTGAGCAGCAGTCTTCCTTTAGGACCAGATGGACACATCATCTTTTCGTATACAAATCATACTTTGTGACTGAGAAGCCTGTGCCAACTTCACTTGCTAGAATTAGCTTATCTTAGAGAGAGCCTACCCCATCTCCTCTCATGCCTTAGGCCCTGGTAATCCTATCAGCCTGCTCCTGCAGGATATGGGGGTCCTCTGGGCATGGAAGGTAATTATGCAAGGATCCTTTTACAGATTCTCCTTGAACCATCACACTGAGGAGGGCTGGACCTCTGCATGTTGGCTCCACGATCACTTGCATCTTCCTGACATGTGAATGCAGTGTAGGGATGCTCAAGGCCACTTTTGCAACCTTGATTCTTCATTTGAACTCTTCTTGTGTTGATACGGCTTGTGTGCTCTGTTCATTGGATCATTCACATCTTTAAACATTTTGCTGATTTCTGAAATGTGTCAAGTCATAAAACAGAAACCCAAGACCTGCCACTGGATAAAGCAGCCCTGACAATAAGAAAAAGTATTTAGCTGATCAGGAGCTGGAATTTTGTATAGGGTGCTCTGGTGCCAGAGAACTAGAGCAATTCTTGATCTGCAAAGGCACTGTGGTGAACTATACATCCAATAATCTCAGTGTCTTTCATTTTCTCCCTATGGTGAAGTAGCTGCACAATGAGTAAAATAAGTCATTGGAATTAGAAAAAGAAAAAAGCCAATTAAAAAAAATCATTGGATCTATTCCCCTATCTTAGTAGAGAATTTATGACCTATTAGCCTGATACCAAACATGAACTTACCCAGAATCTAAGAGCTGTGTGAAGAGCTAAGCCTCAAATTTTGGCATTTCTTTTTTGTCATGTAGGGCAGTGGTTTTCAAAATTTTTTCTTTGGTATTCAGTTGAAAAAAATCATTTATGCCTACAACCCAACAATTACATGTTATAGCAATACATTGAGAAGGTTCGGTGGTGGCAGCAGGGAGCACTGCGAACCAGTACTGATCCCAACCCATGGTTTGAAAACCTCTGATGTAGGGGATGTTGCTTGGGAGTTAGTCAAACAGATAAGCTGAGCACTAGAATTATAAAACTGTGTCCAGTTTTGGGCTCCCCACTACAAAAAGGACATGG
>ML681967.1:6810473-6872244 GCA_007922195.1 Podocnemis expansa | reverse complement strand
GTTTGTTTGTTTGTTTGTTTGTTTGTTTGTTTGTTTGTTTGTTTGTTTGTTTGTGCACAGATTTGTGGTCATAAAAAGATCACTACCTCTAATATTAAGCACATGTCTGATAAATTCCATTTCTGCTGTTCCCCTTATGGTTTCCTTAGAAACCCTGTACATCACTTCTTGTCCTAAGATATTGGACACCATTAAACAAAAACTGCATTTTACCTCAGAGGCTGCAGCATTTAATTAGTGAAGTGAGTCCTGTTCTTACTCTTGTAAAGCACTTTAGGACCTTCAGGTTGAAAGGTGCTATGTAAGTATAAAATATTAACTTATTCATGGTACTCTGCTTTGTGCATGCTTCATCAGTTTAGTATTCTCCATTAACTTGGTAGTCTTCATTCGTACATCAGAAAATGCTGCTGTGTTCCATTATTGCACACACACTGTATGGGAGTCACCATAGGGGGTTTAAGTAAAACTGAAAAATAATCAATAAGCTGATTTTGTCTTTTGGACCATTCACTTCCCAAACGCAGCTCCATATGAAATTTCATTGTAAATTGTAATTAGAAACAGTTGATCAGCTTGTACTAAAAGTTACTGTAAGTGACCCAGTTTATTAGTTATGTTTCACATTCCTGATTTATAGCCAGTACAGAAATTATATGGTACCTTTATTCAAGGGAACATGCATAGTCTTGGTGAGCCTGACAAATACATCAAACAGAGGAAAAAGAGAAACCTTTAATAATCTAGTCAACTTAATATAAAGTGGGAGTCCATCATTTAGAGCAGAATGCCACAATAATAGGTGCCAGCAGTGTTTTGTTTGAAAGCAATTGGGATTGCTTAAACTCATTACTGTAGGAATGTACAGTGATTTAGTATTGGCAGAAGAGCTGTGCCAACAGAATGATTGTTACTGTTCAACTAATGTCACTGGGTTTTTTAAAATGACACACAAAATCTCCTCCCTAATGTGCTACTAATTTTATTTACTATTAGTCATGACTTGCAGTGTCATTCTGTTTGTTTCCTTATATTTGGTTTCACTCCATTCCATGGAAGCATTGAGTTGGGACTTGTAGCGCTTATTTAGGAAGGTTGGGCTCCTGAGGGCATTGTGTTTTTTGTTTGGCTTAGAAAAAAAGAGCAGTGAAAAACAAATACAGCATATAAAAATTGCTCTGAAAGAATTAGAGTACTGTGGGAACATGGTGGCAGTAGTATATTTGGACCATGATTATATAATACCACAGTCCTTTTCGAGTGACATGAATGCTACAAAACTCTGTTCAGTTTTGTAACGAACTACTGGTAGGTTTTAATTCAAGTTAGAGAGCCCTGAGTGTCACTTTTGACTTATATATGATTTTCTAAATGTACTATTCATTTTCTTATAAAACTTATAGTTTTAGTTAAATGTGATGCAGCTGCACAACAAGCTAAGATCATTCTGGGCTGTAGTAACAAGATTCTTGTATGTAAGACATGGGAAGAATTGTCCAGCTCTACTTGGCATTTGGCACTCAGTTGGAATACTGTGTCCAGTTCTGGACACTCTGCTTTAGAAAAACTGTGGACAAAGTTTTGACTGAATAAAAAAAAAGGGGGAGGGGGGTAGAAAACCTGACCTATTAGAAAAACTGAATGTGTTTAATCTTGAGAAAAGAAGACTGAGAGGGGGACTGTTAACATTCTTCACGTGTCAAAGCTGTTATATAGAGCAGTGGTTCCCAACCTTTTTAAGGATGGGGACCCCCTTGTAAGGGGAAAGAAAGTCTGTGGCCCCTGTTTTGAGTGAGTCTGCGTGCTCTGAATGTGGCCCATGCAGAGCTGGGGAGCCACTGCGGCTTTGGCTCCCTGCGCCAAGCCAGGGAGCCACCGTGGCCATGGCCCCCTGCCCCGAGCTGGGGAGCTGCCCCGGCCATGGCCCCCTGCCCAGTGTTCTCTTGCCGCCAACCTGCCTGTTCTCCGTCCCTCATCCCCACTGGCTCCCCATCCTCAACACCCCACCCCAAAGTCCCTCCCCCCCCACCTGGCCGTTGGAGCCAGGGGCACCTGGTTGCCCCCTGCCAGGCTACTCTGAGCATGCTTTTCATGTTCCGGGCAGGAGTTTTTAAAACTCCCAGCCTGGGGGAAGCTTCCTGCTGGCTGGCCGGAAGCCTGGGTCTCCCTGGCAACTGGAGACCACAGTGGCACCTGGCCTCAGCTCCCAGCTGTCTGTAGACCCCTGGAGCTGCTTTGCGGCCCCCCAGGGGTATGCGGCCCACAGGTTGGGAACCACTGATATAGAGGACTGTAATCTGTTGTTCTCCATGTCCACTAAAGACAAGACAAAAAGCAATGAGCATAATATGCAGAAAGGAAGACTTAAGTTAGATATTAGGAAAACTCTATCTAAATATAAGGGTGGTTAAACTCCAGAATTGGTTTCTAAAGGTGATTATGGAATCCCCATCATGAAGGTTTTTAAGAACAGCTTGGACAAACAACTGTCAGGGATGGTCTAGTAATACTTGGTCTTACATCAGCACACAGGGCTGGATTTGATGACTTCTTGAGGTCCCTACCATTTCTGAGTCTAATATTTCTTTTTTAAACTAAAAATAAAGTGACATGGATTCATATTTTTTCTTGTTGACTTTCTGTTTCAGTCATTTACTGCCAGGAATATGGAGGCAAATAGCAGGGTTTTTTTAAAGGATAGAGCATATCTTGGTCACTTTCATTTTCTGCTTACAAGGATACATAAATATATTCATGTGATTTGTTTGAAAATATATAATTAATAATGTATATTCATGAAAATATATGCGTTGACAATTTTTGAGTTCTTCTGATCACAGAAATATCAATTTACTGAACAATAAGGTCATTAATTTGACTATGAGCTACACACTGAACACGCTATTAGACAGTAACTTTAGAGTCGGCCCTGAAATTCCCTCGTATAAAAAGCTATACTTCTGGGAGTTCCTGGAACTCTTATATCAAAAATAACCAAATGGTCTATGGTGGGAGGCATTGCAGAGATATTATAGAAGTGATTTATATCTCCTACAGTGTCAATTATTTGTTATATTGAGATTTATAAAAATTAAACATTTGCTCACAATCTTTACAATTCCTTACTATTTTAGTTAATTCAGAGCCAAATTTTAGTTAATATGGGGCCAAATTTTCCTTGCCTGATTCACGAAAGTAGTGCCATTGATTTCCATGGAACTACTTTCATGAGTAAGGTAGACAGGATTTGGTGTCTATATCAGCATATCTGTGAGGCTCTTTCCCTGACCTGCTCCCATCCTGTTTTCCGCACCAGCCTATTCAAACTCTGAGGGAATCTACAGGCTGTGCTGTATGACTGTTGTGCTTGCTGCTTTCTTGCAGTCCCAGGTTCTAAAAACAAGCATATGTGTTTTATGCAGGAGAACCCCTTCAAGGAGAGGATTGTGGAGACTTTCTCAGAAGATGGAGAAGGAAACCTCAGCTTCAATGACTTCGTGGACATGTTCTCTGTGCTCAGTGAAATGGCTCCCAGAGAACTCAAAGCAATCTATGCCTTTAAGATCTATGGTAATGTGTGGGGATGCTATAGATAAATGATTCAATTAATTCAGGTTAACTGTCCACCTAGGATTGATGCTCATCATCAGCTCTGTGCAAAGCCAAAAAGCAAAATAAGGGTCATTCTCACTTTAATGGCTTAGTTCCGTAAGATATTGAGCATTTTCCCCCAGTCAATACACCTTGTGCTTAACCTTAAAGTCAGTGGAAAGACTTATGCCCTAGGAAGAGCTGTTTTGGTATGTGAGATGATCCTAACGTAATTCAGAGATCTTCTGCAGTTGTTAGGCTGTATTATTTAGCTCACTGAAATGTCAAAAAATGATGTGATTTATTGTTGTGATAACAGCAAAGAACGTAGATAAGATTGTTTCAGTGTTCCAATATCAGTTAACTTAAAGAAACTAGAAGACAATCAGAGAGCATATTGTACATCCAGGATACTTTCTGAATTCTTCTCTTGCTTTTTAGTTCTGGCCTGTTTAGAATATCTTTGCACATCTGATGATTAGCTGTTCAAGCTCACAGCTGATCCTTATGATACTAATAAGCAGTTCTTACTCTGTGATTCTAATCTTCCATGGAAGAATGCCAAATGAAGCACAAATGGTTCTAAAACTGTGAAATCAAATCTTTTTATATTAAGCACTTAGACAATCTTTTTATAAAAAAATATTCTTGTTATTGTATCTTTGCATGACAATTTCATGAGAGAAGTCCTCTTCACATGCTTCTAAGATGTTTGCAAGGCACTAATAACAGAACTTAGGCAATAAACTAATTTCTACATTAATCAAAAGGTTGAAAGTTCTTTATTAGCTTGAGACTAGTGGCTAGATCCTGGGATCTAGCTGAGAAGAAGTGAGAACTAGCAAGAAAAATGAGAGGCAAAGCTGGCTACGAGAGTGCTCTGCTCAGTCAGTACAAAATTACTGCCTCAGCTTGCCCTGTCTTTGAAAAGGATCACACGTTTCCAAGTTCAAAGCAAGGTCTTCCTTCTTGGGTCTCACTTCTTAATAAGGTCTCAGGAAGCAGTATCTCTAGCAGTTACACAAGAGAACCCTCCCCTTCTGAACCTTGGCTTGTTTTCCCTTAGAGCTCCTTCTTATTAGGCCAGCCTGTTCCCAAACTCTCTAACCTATGCACAGGGGAGAGGGGGGTGGGGCAGAGACAGGGGAAAAAACACACCAGCCAAAAGAACTGCAGCAGCAAGTCTCCACGCACACCTGAACTTGAGCTTGTGCTATGGGGCTGAAATGAACAGTGTAAATGTTTCTACTGCAGCTGGAGTCTGGGGTCATCCAATACCTTGGCTCAGCTGTTGCTCTCTCCAGGATTTTCTCCATAGACAGACCCATGAGCCATGTCTACTGTTTCCAGATAGCCCCTAAACTGAGCAACAGACTTTGCCTCTTATATCTTGACTGGCTTCCAGTCTAGTCATGTGATCACTCATCTATGACTACTGCACTTCCTTCCCAGACTACATTTCCCAGAATTCCTGACCTTAAAGCCTGGGGTCCAGCAACAGGTGTGTTGGACTACAACTGTGTTTAAAAGACTAATGCCTGGCTAGAGGTAATGAGCTACTCACTGTTGGCCCTCTCCTGTGTACTTTTTACTGAAATGTGACCATTTTGAAATTTTGTATATTTAGGTGGAAAACAATTTTTAGTTGGAAACAATTTCACACAACTAGAGATATTAAACTTGTCACTAAACTATAGGATGAGTTCTTTAAAATGGTTCCAATGTTGTTACTAATGTAACTAAGTAATATTTTAGCTCAAACTCTGCCCTTTACAAGAATAGGAATCTCTTAGTATACAGAAAGAAGTTCCATTAGATCAAAACAAAATGCAAATAAAACCTCAGACTGAAATTTTCAGATTTCATTGTTAATTTTTTGTGCAGCTCTGATAGAGTTATTATATTAAAGAATCCCTTAGTTGTATTATTAACACTTGAATAACTCTGAAAGAAGGTAAAACTCAGTTTCCTCCATTTCTACTCTTGATTTGCTTTTTCCAGTTTACTCCTGTAGAATAGTTAATCTGCACTATCTGTTTTAGTGGTCTGTTTATGAAGTATTTTACTGTTTATTCTCAAGCAGTGGCACAATTTTCAGTGTTTGGGAGGCAAACGCTATAGGAGAATGGTTTTATATTGAGGGGAGGAGAAATCGTACAATAACATTAAAATTTAAAAGCCTCTCTATAAAAATTAGTATTTATTTTTAACCTAAATTATTAGTCATTTACCCTTTATGTTATGACAACATCTATCAATAAATGCATTAAATAGTTTATAACTGATGCTGTAAGAAAATCATGGAGCACAATTTTGTTGTTAAAGCAGCAACTTTTTAGGCACTGTTCACAACTTTTTATAGTTGCTGTATATTTCAGTTTGGGTGTTTTCAAAAGGCACATGGGGTCACAATGCACAGGCAGCATTTTAGGCTAGGCTCTGCTCTTTGTTGGCAGGGAGGCTGTTTGTGGTTCTGTCCCAAGACTGGAGGCGTAGATGCACAAAGCCAGGTGTAGAGTGGCTGATCCCTGCCTCTAACACCCAGGGCTGACAGTGAGCACCTACCTAGCAGGTAGCTGAAGCACAGGAACAAAGAGAGCCTGTGCTGCTTCTACCACTGAGTCAGGGGTATCTAGTCTGTGTGCTTCTATTCTCTCCAGGACGAGATGGCAAACTCCTTCCTTAGGGAGTGGGGGAGAGCAGGACTAGATGGTGGGAGGAGTTGCAGTTTTGATGTGCCTGCACTGAAACCTCAACTTGAACAAACTGTGGCCGCAACCTTTGAATAAAAAAAGTCACACCTTTCTTACAGCCTTACTCATAATGAGTTAGATTAATAGAACCATGGAAATGTAGTTCTGGAAAAGACTTAGAAAAATCATAGAATCCAGCCCCCTGCACTGAGGCAGGACTACCTAAACCTAAACCATCCCTGAGAGGTATTTGTCTAACTTGTTCTTTAAAATATTCAATGATGGGAATTCCACAGCCTCCCTTGGAAGCCTGTTCCAGATTTTAACTGTCCTTAGACTTTTTCCTAATATCTAACCTAAATCTTCCTTGCTCCAGATTTAAGCCCAATTCTTCTTCTCCTACCTTCAGTGGACACAGAGAATAATTCATGGATTTCAAGACCAGAAGAGAACACTTTGATCATCTTGGCTATATTTAAAGTATCTAGTTTAAAGTAACAGCTGCTTTCAGATTTGTTGAAATCATAATTTTCTAACCCATTAGAGCTAAGCCAAGCCTCTCAGAATGTTTTGTGTATCATAAAATTAGCTGCCACATGCTACAGGCCTGTATATAAATTCATACACACAAAGCACTGTCCTATAATCCTTTAATGCAGCATGCTATTGCTAAATGTCCTCTTGAAATTTATAAATTAAATCTAACATGTTAAACCAATCAATTGTCAAAGGCTGAATAAAAAGAAGTACACAGTGGTCTTTTAACAGGTATTGTGTTATACATTTGTAAAATTAATTGCAAAATACCTTAGGTAGAGATATACTACAAAATGCTGGTCTGTAAATACTGCCCTTTTGCATTACTGGTATGTGTCTATGTAGACTCTTAGTCAGTGTGTATTCCTTCCATATTCCTGTAAAATGGAGCAGTTGGCAGTGACAATGGCAGTGTATCTGAGATTCTGAAAACTGTTATTAGAAAATTAGTGGGTGAAGGGTTTCTAAATTGAGTAAAAAAAGGGAGTCTTCCCAGGACCCTTTTCCTGTCCCATTACACTCGCTTATGATATGTTGCTACCCTGGTCCCCTATGTCAGCCATCATCTTCTCTGAAGACAAACTGGTACAAATCAGAGTATTGTTAGTTATAGCAGGCCTCAATAAATCAATATTTCTGGTCGCCACGGTGACCAGTTTTAGTAGCCTGTTGCCTCACTCCACTGCAGAAATGTAATGGAGGAGTGCCCTCTGATGACCACAAGTAAAATGCTGGCACCTAGTTGTGAGCTAATTTTGTTCACCCCTGGGTTATACAAGGACTGGTGATTATATATCTAGTACATGCATCTTCCATAAGACCAGGAGAAGGCATGAGACCTTGGTTCTATTCCTGATTCTGCCACTGATCTGTAGGGTGATGCTGGGCAAGTCACTTCCCTGTTCTCCATTTCATCAGATGTAGGAAATGGTAATGATCCTTACTCCCTGTTATAAAGGTCATGGGGGTCCGTGGGTGAAGAAGCTCGGTATAACTGCTGGTTATTATTCTGTTATCTGCCATGTGGGGTGTGCACAGGCCAGTTGACATCTCACTCAGATTAGGGGAGAGAGTGGGTCTTCTCCCTACTCTATTAAGAAACATTTGTCACAATGCTAGGCAGCTGTGAACACACCCCTTTTCCCCTGCTGATTCTATATATGTATCCACCAGCCCCCTGCTGAAGCATGTTTCTGCCTAAGTGAAGAAAAACAGCCATCTGTTTGTGAACAGCCTGCTTGGGGTTTACTTAGTGAGAACAGAAAAAGGCAACTGCTTGACTATAGCCCATCACAGAAAAGCAAACAGGAAACAATCTGCCAGGTGTATATTTTCTTGGCAGACAACCTACTAAATCTTGAGGCATACAAGGCTGCACATCTGACAGCTCCATCATTCTTGGAATATTGCAGCTCAATAGACAGCTAGTTTCTGGAGTTTTGCGATCATGGAAGTGCTACATGGAGATTTATTGATAAATTATTTAGCTGTTTTTATGTTAGACGGAGCCATACGATAATTTGCTATTACCCCATCAACTCTGTGATTGGTGTCTCAAAACCTCAATGTTACCAGAAATCCAGATTCCATGGGAACACTAAAAACAACACTCCACAGATAGACTGCTTTGTTTTCAAAGCACTTTCCAAACCTTAATCATCCTCCAAGTATGTGTTTTATGAATGGGGAAAGAGACGGCAGTATTCTTGATAAGGGCTTGATTCTATGATGTGCTCCATGCCATTACCTCCCGTGGAAGTCCACATATTGCAGAATCATGGTATGCGTGTGGATGTAATTACATTGCCTGGTGCTGGTTGACCCCCAGAGAATATAAACTCTACTAAACAGACAAACTTGCCACAGTAACTGGGTGGGCTGTCTGGGAGAATGCAAATGTTGACCCAAGAGCTTTGGATTTGAATAGATGGAAATACTCCATGTTTGGTCAAATACCTGAATGCTGGCCTAGAGCTTGCTTGTACCCTACAGAGTCAAGTCCTGATGAATAAATGGGAGTTACCTTTTGCCAGAGAGATTGGCCGCAAGTTTGCTGGGGCTGAAGACAGAAATAAAAAATTGTTTAATTTGTTCTCTTTAATACACATTTTGTTTGAGTAAATTAATCTGGAGAGAGATATTGACAATCTTCTTTTCTTTCTGTCTCTTCTTCTTTAGATTTTAATACAGATAACTTCATTTGTAAATCTGACCTGGAAAAAACCCTCAACAAACTGACACGAGAAGAGCTCACAGCAGAAGAAATCACTCTAGTTTGTGAGAAGGTGATAGAAGAAGCTGATATGGATGGTGATGGGAAGCTAGCATTTGCAGACTTCGAAAATATGATTTCTAAAGCACCAGACTTTCTCAGGTATAAGAGTTTCCTTCAAAACTGTCAAATGTTCTTTGTTTCTTACAAAATTTTTTCCAATTGGAAAGATGACTGCCTTGCCAAATGTTCATATGATGGAGTAACATTAGACAGGCTCAAAGGCTGAGTTACAATTTAACTTCTTTTGACAACAGCAGAGCAGCAACACTAAGGGTTTAGTGGTTTGGGGTTTTTTTATACTCTTCTGCTCTGGTGTTCAGCCAAGGTCACTGCACTTTCTCCAAGATAAATGCTTTGCCTATACTTTTCTTTTTAAAATTATTGGTATTATTATTATTCTGGAAGATCTCCTCCTATCTGGTGAAAGCCAAGAGACATCAGAACCCAGGGCTTAGATCCTCAATGGTATTTAAGAGCCTAACTCCAATTAATTTCAATGAGAGTTCAATGCATAAATATCTTTTGAGGATCTGAACCCAAGTCCTTTAATTGCAAATTAGGGGATGGCCTCTGCACAGAAATCCCTTACTTTACAATCCCTTGACTTGACTCCTACAAGATATCATAGTGCTTTGGCAGTTTGACGACCAAGAACTCAATGAGTTTTAATTATCTATACATTGCATTTTCTTAGATCTTTTGTGAGATGCTTTGATCCTTTAAAAGCTTAGATGACACTACGTTCAGGCCTATTGTAGCAGGTTCCTATTCAATTTGGCATTGGCTCCATCCCTGTCTCAATTTCTTTGGCTTATTTCCTTTCCAATATCATTGGCAGCTTCACTCCATTAGACTGATCTTTTCAGATCAACTTAGCAGTAAGTCAAGACCCACTAAAGTTAATCTGGAAATTGACTTAATAAAATTGTCCTCTCAAGTGGCATACTGCTGCGCCTACATGAATACATTTGCCATTGGTGTAGCTCAGTGAAGGTCCCACACTGAAAGGAAATTAGGAAGCCGACAGGAATTATGCAAGCTACTTTGCATAACTTGCATAACTCCTGTTGATTGCTGTTGAATTTCACCACCAGTGTAGGCCAGGAAAGGCCCATCCCTTCTGAAGTTGATCACAAGGCCATCACAAATCTTCTGCTCCAGCATAATGCTAGGCAGAGCCTTCTTCTCATGGTCTATCCTGTTTCACAATAGTCTATTGCCCTTCTCCAGGGCTCAACTTCCTGCCCTCCTGAGCTCCAATTAATTCTTTCATCACCATCTCATTGTCAACCGGGACGGCTGTACCACCTCACAAGGAAAACTGCATAAGGGAAATTCATGCCCATCTTCTACTATAGGTTCTTAGCCTTGAGACTTCAAACAGCTGAGCCCTGTATCTCTGTTTTTCCTTTCCCAGGCCTTTTTCTGTATGCTTAGACTGTCCTTCTCTCTGACTCACTGCTTGTTCTTCAGAGGAGCACTCAATACCAGGTCCATTCTCCCTCAATGACCACAAGCTGTCCTACCTCCCAACAGACCTGATTCCTCATCATATGACCCTTGGATTCTCTCATTCCCTTCACTGACCTTTTTATTCCTTCTCCTTTTGTTTTCTGCTCACTCCAGAGGTAGATCTTGTTACTGCTGACACTGCAGATGTGAACCCAGAGATATGAGACTCCAAACCCTTTAGCAGAGAACTAGAGAGTGATCTCCTATCCAGAGAAGCCTCAATTTGTTAACTCCCTTTTTACAATGTGCTAGTTGATCTGGTAACAGGGGGACTATGAAACCTATAAATAAAACATACCCCCACTGTGTGCCACTTCACCTGCAGGATCAACAATGGGAACACTAACCCAGGCAGGGTACAGGCATTTTGTCTAAATACTGCTCCAAACACAATAGCCTTTAAAATGAAATGGAACTCCATTGTTTACGGAAGGCCATGAGGTCTCACTGGTGCCATGGGTCTGAAACTTGCAGCCTCACAAAGAACCCAATGATATAAAGCCTTGAGCACCTCCTCTGAGGAGCTGATTCCCCTTCAAACCAATGAAAGTCAATAAAAGATGAGGCTGCCCAGCACCTAATGGAATGAGGCCCTCAGTTTGTATTGATTTTTAAAACTACAGGAAGTTTAGGGCTGGTAGAGGAAATAATTAAACTGAAGAGCATCTTCCTTCTAGAACAGAAATGGGAAATACGTAAGAGTCAATTTTATAGGGCTTGTTGGGGCTGGATTAATTACATTGTGAATTAATTAAGTCATAAATATACATTAAAACATTATAGTCACTTGTCTTCATGAAATGCAAACCAGAGAGTGTCAAAATTGTATAGTTCATGCTGATAATATAGAACCAGTTAAAATAATTAAATACTTAATTAAATCATATAAATACCATCTTTTCAAGATGTGCAGTTATTTTGACTCCCTCTCTTTTTATTTTTTTGGCAAATTATTTTCTCTTGGTTGCTACCTGGGCCTGTTATTGAGCCAGAAAGAGGCCCTGAAGCAAAGACAGAAAAGTTGAGCATAAAACCTAAATAAAAATCAGTTCTTTAGCCCATACACACCAAGTTGCCTGAGACGACAGACTTGTAGAAACCCTGCATGTTTTCCCTTGCAAGTTTCATATTTAAAGGAATTTTGTGAAAAGACAAAGAGTCTCCACTTGCACATACTAATAAAATACTCTGCACAGACTTCAGCCTAGCATGGTATCTAGATACAACAGTCATAATGACACTATATATACCACAGGCAGATATCCCAGTGATCAGCAAATCCTTTCCAGTCATTACGATGTCTTATGCAGTCTATATCTTCCATTGCTTCTTCATGCAAAGATTTCATGTTTTATGTACAGTGTCATACTGTGCACTATAGAACAGGATGATCTCCATCACAGGTACAGGAGTCTCTCTTGCATGGCTAGTTCCCATTAGCATGCAGTCATGAACTTGTACCGAGTAAATTAAAAGGGATTTTTAAAATTTAGATGTCATTTGTATAAATGTCCATTATACCTATTGTTTAACAGGTGAAATTTTCACCACATACCCTTGGATGGCTGCATGTTGGGGAAGGGGATAGGTGGAACATCTGTTTAAGTGTCTTGTGCACAAATAATCTTGACTAAAAAGGACTGTGAGGCAGGGGGGTGGAAGGATGAAATGGAGCCATAGGATCTATACTTCCATGACTCCACATCCCTGTAGTTCGGTACATTCCCCCTTTCCCTAGTTCCTCAGTTTTTGTGCAGGTAGGACTGAATGACACCAGGAATGTTTGAGAGGGGACCAAACTAAGACCACAGATCTAAATGCTCTCAATTTTGGGGAAGATCAAGTTTAAATCCAGACCCTGTTTTATTTGTATAAACAAAGCCCCAGATATCAATTCTCCTCCTCTTTTGCTTTGGCTCTCAACTTTGAGGTTTGGGTTCACCTATCCCTAATAATAACTGCCCATTGTTAACTTGCACTGAGATGTTTTTCCCACACCTCTTTGTTCAGACACAGAGCATTTAGTGTAGGCTAGTGGCATTGACTTTAAAAAGAACACATACCAGTGGAACTTGGGGAGAAAAACATGTCTAGAAAATCACATGGACTTTGCAAATTCTTTTGCTGTAAGAGAAAAAAAACTGATAAAGCCAAATTTAAACTATTAATCTTGGCACTACTAGTTTATTTTATGATTTGTAGATAATCTGGAGGACACACAGCAGTTACATGTATTTTTTCAGCATACAAAATTAAATCAATGGCACATTGCAATGAAATTTTATATTCCACTGATGCTGAGTGGGAGCTGAATGCTGCATACTCAAAGGGACATCACTTGAAGAGGTTCACTGACAATGCACCAACTCAGTGTCAATGAGAAAGTCTCCTATACTAATTGTGTCAGTTTGAGCAATTTTAGTACTAGATATCCAGGCAGTTAAGCATGTCATCTGAAATAATATACAGCATTCTAATGTTTAATTAAATTAAAATAAAACTTTTAAAATGTCTCTATGTAGAGCCATTGTTGGTTCCTTACAATAGGAAATGCTGCAACTATACATGAAAACCTGGTAAAGAGAATGGATCAGCTGCAAGGGATAGGGGTCAAGCATGAGATTTGTTAGTCTTTAGAAGTGTCACCAAGACTTTGTTTGTTCTGTAGAGACTGTAGTTTTAAAGGCTACTTGTGCCACCATTCCCTAGATAGCTGTGCAATGGCGACTTGCACGCTGCTCTCTTAGAAGTGAAAAGCAACTGAGGAAATGATATAATCCCAAATTCCAAAGGGGTGACCGCATTTGCTAGTCTTTAAAAGTGCCACTAGACTTTTTATGTATATAATCGCAGTGGCTCCTGAGAAAGAATGAGGCAGTGGAAAGTTTGTCACTGCAGCCACAGAGGTCCTGCACGCTTTAGTTTTCTTCTCCATGGCTTGTGACAAACTGGCTAGGGAGTGAGTGAGTAGTTTGCTGAATGTAGGAAGTGGTGGGCATTCAGCTGTAGATGTAAGCGAGTGAGCAAGTAGATGGAAGAGCCGGTAAACTGTTATACAGAAGGTATAAAGAAAAGGCTAGTAGCGAGCAATGGATCTCTGATGATACTGATGGCTCTAAGAACTGTTAGCAGTCGTCCTCCTTCCCACCTCAATCCCCACTTGAACAACCACTTAAGCCCAAGGGACCCCCCTGCTATCACAATGGCCTCTCAGAACCATAGGCAGCCAGCTGTAAATTTATTCCAGGGTAAAGCTGTCCCCATTTGGCCTCTGGGGCACATAACAAAGATTGAATGCTGGCCTTGCTCCATCTCCTCTGGTCATGCTTTGATTATAGGTTGAGTGAGCCACAACATCAGTCTCTTTCCTTAGGGAAGTGTCTGTGGAAAGAGTCTTGAAGTGCTCAGATGGAAGTGCTCCTCATAAGGTATGGCCTGAAGCAATTGGCTTCCTTCCAGGCTCTCATTGGAAGCCATCTGGCTCATAGCCTCTGACCTCTGAGCCTTGCAACTGATCTTTTCCATATTTAGAACCTCTGTTGTGCAATACTGGTACAAAAACAAATGCCTGTGCAGTCTCAGGGCCAAGAGGAGGCTGTATGTTGTGTTTTCTCTCAGCGCCACCATTTAATGGCTACAGGAAAGGAAACAGACAGTTCCCAGGTGTCTCTTCTAGCCAAGCCAGAATGCACTGTGAGCTTCATGAGTCATCTTTATCTGCTGTTTTATTGTTTCATCATTATTCAGCAGCTTCACAAGTGTTCGGTTATACAAACTATCAACAGAGATGGTTGGAAAGTTCAGGATTCAGGCATGAGGATGGATCAGGCATATGTTGTTGGGTTCCTGAGACTTCTGCTGTCTTTTTTGCCTACCAACTGGAACTGGAAAATAGGATTCTTCTGGTTTTAAATGGTCCCTGGAACACAAACTGAAGGGCATGTTCAAAGGTGGGAAATTGAGCATTCACACCTCATAAAATTCAAGAAGATTCATATTCAAGAATCTGGTTATGTCCAATCTCTAATAATCTGGCTGTGTTTGTGAGACTGGGAACATTGGTATTTTTTCTAACAGCTGTGCCTACCTTACTTATTACATTATTTTTTATTGCTGGATTTGGTAAATTAAATTAGCCACTGAAATAAGGGAATTATGTCATCTGCCCACAGCAAAGCTGGATATCTCTTCCTATCCTCCCCTGCTAATGCAGCTCCATCCCAAACTGCACACATCCTCCCTAGTCTCACCTTGGAGTTCTCACTAAAATACAATGACCAATCACGCTGAATCTCTTGAAGCTTTCTGGCTATAAGATATAGAATATGTGCATTGAATGATGACTAGTGCTGAGAGTTTGTAATGATAGATGGGGTGGATAGTAGAGTTACTGGTAACTGCCGTTTCATTAAGAACTAAAGATCAAGTTCTGTTCTCACTTTTCAGTGGTAATGAAACTATTTATTTAACTGCTGAAACATGCTGTAGTGTCTGTGTACAATGTGATAGTATTCCATTGGACTGGATCTTTGGCATATCTGGGCCAGTGCATTTATACAGTCCTATGATACACCGGATGGCCAGCTGCTCCCCTTTCTCTGCTGTCACCAAACCATGGTGCGGTACTTCACTCTGACACTTCCTGTACTGTATGAACTTTAGCATGAGTGTATCACTGCACAGAATGTCTCAAAAATCCTTGACTGCTTTTGGGTCTAGGCCTCTTGGTCTAAAATAGTCATGTGCATCTCAGATCAGTCTGGTCCTTGTGTTTTTCAGTGCATGTTTTGTGGAAGATATCCTTTGCCTCTTAAAGGAAGAGAAATTGCCATTCTTGTAGTTTGCCTTCTCCAAATTACCATTCTGTATTCCCTTGTTACTTTCACGTCTGCTTGTGCTGTCTTGACTGGTTCTCATGGTCTGTATTTGATATATTTATACTACAGAACGCATTTATTAGAGGTCTTCATTACCTTACTTATCCCGTGTATCTTATATTGAACTCTCTGCTCTCAGTTGTGTATCCGTGGTTTTAAATATTGATGTAAGTATTGTGTTTTTAAAATGAGGCACTCAGATTCAACCCCTGTTCAGATAGGGAGCCCCCCACCAACTACCATCCATCACAGTAGGGAGGCCAAACTCTGAATGGATCACTTATCTAAACAAGTCACTAATGTAAACATCCAAAGTGATCTAAAGTCTAAACAGCAGTTTCTGATTAACCCTTCAGAACCGGGGCTGGAGCCTGCTGTTAGGTAGCAGTGCTGCAGGAGCTTGCAATTCTTTCATATAGGGACTGACTGAAAAGCTTTTGCTTTGCTACTGTTTGCAGTTCCCAAGGACCCAGCCATGAGCTCCACATTGTAAGGAGTCAAGACTCCATCCTTCCAACTTAGTGACTAGCGTAACTGAATGGGTGCAGAGGGGGAAACTGGGACCCTGCCCTCTTTGTGGGATAGTAATAGCTGGTTCTTCTTCGAGCACTGCTTGGATACGTTCAGTAATAGGCGTATCCATGCCACAGCGTGTGATTGGTCAGAAACTTTTGCTCTAGCGGGTCAGAAGAGGGCTGGTGGCCACCGTCCCTTGCGCCATCCCATGGCTATATATATGGCCACCGCCCAGCCCCTCCTCAGTTCCATTTTATCCGCCTCAGCATCAGTTGTGGAACAGCTTGCTCCTTGCTTTAGCAAGCAGCCTGTCTTCTTCATGTTTTATGAGCTTCCCACTTGACTGGGAGCACTTGTTCGTGGACTTCGTTCCACCAAGGAGTGCCTGCTCCCTCAAGCACTTGGCTTCCGAACACCATGATCCATCGTTGTCCGCCATGCCAGGGTTCAAACCCTGTGCTGAGTGTGGAAAGGCCTTCCCGAGGGATGATCCCCATGAGAAGTGCCTCTGGTGCCTGGGTGAGAGCCATGTTGTCGCCGCTTGCCCTATCTGCCTTTCCTTTAAGCCGAGGACAATTAAGGGTAGGCAGCAAAGGCGCTGTGTGTTGGCCTCCGGGCAAGCGCAGCAGCTGGTCCCCAAGGCTTTGGGGTCCGGTACAGCACCACGTGCCGGTTTGGCGCTGGAGCCCTCTTGGCACTGTTCCCCCAGGGGACAGAAAACCAGCAGGGTACCAACATTGGTACCACAGCACCAGTACCACTCTGGGTCCCCCGCACAGGGCCCCCCTTGGGACTGAGGGGAGTCAGTACCACTCACCATGCCCCCAGAGGCATTCGAGGCAGCTAAGGCACTCCTCCTATTGCCAACCCACTGCCACCGGTACCTGTCTGGTGGGGCAAGCCAGTCTTCGTTTCGAAGGTCTGGGCGCACCGAAAGCAGCACCAATCACTGTCTCCGGTATCGGTACGGAGTTCCCCGTCACAGGAACCTGTTACTCCCCACAGCCTAGGTACCGCAGAGCCATCCCCCTGGCACCATGACACGCCGCCATCCCCGGTGCCGTCATCAAGGTCCAGAGGGGCTTCCCTACCTTTCAGCCCGGGAGAACGGGCCTCAAGGGGTATTAAACGACCCCATTGCCTGCCCACGGCACCGCCTCCATCTTGGCACCAACCCCACAAATGGTCCCATCAGGAGACCCTGGTGCTGAGCCTGGCACTGATGCTGTTGGCGCCGATTCAGCCAGCACCAGCTAGATCCCTGAACCCAGTGCAGTGCTCATACACCCGGGATCTCTCGGCACATTTTGACCTCCTGCGCCGAGTCTCTGCCATATGGGTATGGAGGTCCAATCCTGTGAGGGGCCCGCTGACACACAGTTTGGGCCCATGTTCACATCAGTGGAGCCTATAATGGTTCCCCTGCACCCCAGCATGTGGGATTTAGCCTCCTCCTGCTGGCAGAACCCCGGTTCCATCTCCCCGGTCTCAGACACGGCAGGTTTAAAATATAGAGTCCCGGGGTTGGAGCTTCCCTCACTCTCACACCACCCAGCCCCATCTCCAAAGGTGGTGGAAGCCACTTTAGGACCACGTCAAGCTCCCAGAGACCCCCTCCCAACTTCAAGGGAAGCCAGGGAGCTGGAATTGCTCGGTCAGAAAGTATACTCTTCCTCTGTTTTCCAATTACGTGTTGCCAACAACCAGGCATAAGTAGGCAGGTACATGCTGGACATGAGAGTCTATATAAGTTTAGACGCCTACTCCCACAGGAGGCAAGGGAAGAATATGGCATGTTCCTTGAGGAGGGCAGGATAGCCTCACAGGACCTCCTCCTTTCAGCTTGGGATGCCGTAGACACGGCGTCCCGCATGATGGCCTTGGCAGTGACTTTGCGTCGTGCAGCCTGGCTGCGGGAGGCAAGGGTGCCCCAGGCCTCCCAACAGGTCACCCTAGACCTGCCTTTTGGCAGGGATACACTCTTCCCACCAGAGACGGACACCATTCTGAGCACAGCCCGTGACCCCCGGGGAGAGATAAAACACATTGGTCTCCTCCCCTTGAGCCCACTCTCACACCAACACACCCCGAGGTCTTAACGCTGAGCCTAAGCTCAGATAGAAGAATGGGCAGAGAATAAGGAGAATTTAAGGCCAGCTGCCTGGGACCAGAGTTCTTGTAGCACCATGGACAGTTAGGGGCTAATCTATGCGGGGCTAACCCCTTTTCTCCCCTGCTCCCATCCCCTCCAACCACTGACTACCACCTGGCAGGAAGCAGCGTTAGTTCTCTCTGCGTACTGAGTCCTCTACCACACTCAAGAGGATTCCAAATCCCTGGCTTCAACAGACTATTCATAGTGGATCCGTTTGGCTGGGCACCTTCTCTAGAAGCCCTGGCCTAGGGTCTTTGACCCTGGATCCCTCCAACAAGTCTCTGACCAACCTTGCTCCCAGACGGGGCCACTGTTTATCCCTGCCCCCACCCTTTTCCCTTTCAGTCCCGTAAGAGGCCTAAAGGTCAGTCATGCCACCTCACGCGGCATTCCCTTGCCCCTCCTGGGATGTTTAGGCTGGAACCAGATGCATCTTACTGATATCAGCCATGACACCTTCCCTCGGTCATCCCGAGGTACATTGGTGCTCTTCCTCATGTACCCTCACCATTCCAGGGAGGCGTACATGCACACACACTCCTCCAGGGTAAGTCCTTAACCTGTGGCTTGCAGATCCTCCATGCCAGCTACCCAGTGCCAGTCCCCATAAAGGGACCGTGCCTCTGTTTCCCCTCCCCTGCCTGTCTGTTCTCTACCGTTAGCCACCAAACGCCAAATAGTGGACACCGGGATGACTCCCTTCACGCAGTTAAGGTGTACTACTTTGACTCAGCTGCACCTCAACCCGCTAGTCTCTGTGGGCAGCTCGGGTCCTACCCCACCAGATTCTGGCTGCATGTGCCAGAGTTGGGTCCCTGGACACAAGCATTGGGTTTAGCAGCCTGTGCCCCTCATTCAATAAATCGACCCTCCCATCAGCTGGCACTTCAGAAGGGTTTCAGTCCTATAGAGCCCAGACCCCCTATCCTTTCTCCGTCTTCCTAAGAGGAAGAGCCACGGTCATGTTCAAAAGAGAGGCTCCCCATGTCTGAATCCCGGCGCTAACCCACACGATGTCACGGGATTTGGTCGCCCAGTACTTGGGACCTCGGTCCTCATGACCCGAATCTCACCCCTACTTTGGGGGTTTAGTTGCATGTCAAAGGGCCGATGGGGGTACAAACACTGTGGTAGCACGCAAGGCCCCACTCTGCGGATGGAGCACCCGAAGGCGTTTGTGCCTGCACACTCCCTGCCCCGCTTTAGAGAACCTGACCTTGTGTGATTTCAAAGCTAGGCAGGGTTGGGTCTAATCAGTTCTCAGATAGAGACTTTTGGGATTACTGGGTGTGCTAGGCTGAGAGAACCCTGAGATGCTACCCCTGCTTTCCCTGAGTTTGCTTGGCTTTTCATATCACCGATTGCTGGTTTCCCAGTTACAGTCTAGGGACCAATGGGGCAGACTGGTTACAACTATGAGTTGTTTTCCGGAGCACCCTTCTTATCGAGGGCCTGCCCTTAAATTCACCCAAGGACAGCCTGAATGCAGGGGCTGCGCGCAGGAGGGCTTAAAGGGCTCCCATAGGAGCCCCATTGAGCAATATTCCTTTCACTTGCTGCAAGACCATCCCTAGCTCTAGTGGTTGTCCTTTGACTTAATAGGCTCACGTCCTGAGGGAGGGTGAGAACCCCCCCACCTCCGATAGGGCCTACGATCAGGTCAGTTTGAAAGCCTGGGCAGGGACCTCGAATCTCGAGAAATCCCTGACCCCGACAGAGGCCTCTCTTCCAACAATAATCAATATCTGGTGGCAATCAAATCAGAAGGGAGGCCATAAAGGAGTCCTAAAGGGAAAACCAGATTGGCACCCCGGCTTTGAGGGTATCCCAAAAGGAAACCCAGATTGGCACCTTGCAGGCTGACATACCCTCCTTCCACCCTTGCTAAAGGACATTCCTTCTCTCCCTATGTTGGACCAGGAGGTCTCCCTCGTGGCCCGAACTCTGCAGCACCCACAACCCTCATACATGCATTCTCCGCATTCCCTGGTTCCTCGCAGGACATAAGTTTGCTGTGGCCCCATCCCATGCTGGTGGCAGCCCCGCAGCAACCCACATCTTGTGTCCCACTGGATGGCCAATTGTTAGCCAGCAGGTAATTAAAAAAAAAAAAATTCCCCTCTCACCCCTATGGGTGGTATGTGTCTTCCTCAATCTTGGGTCCTCTACCAGAGGCCTGGGAGTTTGAGGGTTCTGCGCAGTATCTTAGCTGTTCCTAGCACTGCACTCTTCTGGACAGAGAGCTCTGATGTTGTTCCTGGGATCTGTTGGAGCCACTCTCCCAGCTTAGGAGTCACAACCCCAAGTGCTCCTACCACCACTGGGACCACTTTGGCCTTTACTTTCCACATCCTCTCTAGTTCCTCTTTCAGGCCCTGGTACTTCTCCAGCTTCTCATACTCCTTCTTCCTGATGTTGCTGTCACTTGGCACTGCCACATCTATCACCACCGCTGTCTTCTGGTCCTTGTCTATTACCATGATGTCTGGTTGATTGGCCAGTACCTGCCTGTCCGTCTGGATCTGGAATTCCCACAGAATCTTAGCCCTGTTATTCTCCACGACTTTCTGTGGAATCTCCCATCTGGTCTTGGAAGGGTCTAGCCCATACACTGTGCAGATGTTCCTGTACACAATGCCAGCTACTTGGTTGTGCCGTTCAGTGTATGCTGTTCCTGCCTGCATCTTACATCCTGCCACTATGTGTTGGACTGTCTCTGAGGCTTCTCTACACAGTCTGCACCTTGGGTCCTGTCTTGTGTGCTAGACCCCTGCTTCAATGGATCTGGTGCTCAGTGCCTGTTCTTGTGCTGCTATGATCAGTGCCTCAGTGCTGTCTTTTAGTTCAGCCCTTTCCAGCCACTGGTAGGATTTCCCAATGTCAGCCACCTCAGCTATCTGTCAATGGTACATCCCATGCAGGGTCTTGTCTTGCCATGGCACTTCTTCTGCTTGATCTTCCTCCCATGTCTGCTGCTGCCTCAGGCATGCTCTCAGCAGCACACCTTTGGGTGCCATCTTACTGATGTACTCCTGGATGCTCTGGGTTTCATCCAGGACGGTGGCTTTGACACTCACCAAACCCCGCCCACCTTCTTTCCGGCTGGTGTACAGTGTCTGGGTGTTGGATTTGGGGTGGAAACCTCCGTACATTGTGAGGAGCTTCCGGGTCTTCACATCGGCAGCCTCCATGTCCTTCTTTGGCCAGCTCACTATACCGGCAGGGTATCTGATGACTGGCAGGGCGTACCTGTTGATGGTGTGGATCTTGTTCTTCCCATTGAGCTGGCTCTTCAGGACCTGTCTTATCCTTTGGTGGTACTTGGATGTTGCTATCTTCTTTGCCTCCTCATCGTGGTTCCCATGTGACTGTGGGATGCCAAGGTACTTGTAGCTGGTCTGTATGTCTGCTATGTAGCCTGCTGGTAGTTCCACCCCATCAGTCTTGACTACCTTCCCTCTCTTTACTACCATCTGGCCACACTTCTCCAGTCTGAATGACATCCCAATATTCTCACTGTAGATCCGTGTCAGGTGGATTAGCGAGTCAATGTCTTGTTCATTCTTAGCATACAGTTTGATGTCATCCATGTAGAGGAGGTGGCTAATGGTAGTTCCACTCTTGAACTTGTATCCGTATCCAGTCCTTGTGATTATCTGGCTGAGGGGGTTCAAGCCAATGCAGAACAGCAGCAGGGACAGCACATCACCTTGGTATATGCCGCACTTGATGGCCACTTGTGCAAGCTGTCTTGAGTTGACTTCCAGTGTTGTCTTCCACAGTCCCATTGAGTTCTTGAGGAAGGTCCTTAGTGTCCTGTTGACTTTGTGTAGCGCCAGACATTCACAGATCCATGTGTGCAGCATTGAGTCATAGGCTTTCCTGTAGTCAATCCAGGCTGTGCTCAGATTGTCTAGACCTTGAGTCTTGGGCGACTGCTCTATCTATGAGCAACTGGTGTTTTGAGCCTCTGGTGTTGTTCCCAATGCCCTTCTGAGCTGTGCTCATGTACTGGCCAATATGGTCCTGTAGCTTGGCGGCTATGATGCCTGATAGGATTTTCCATGTTGTGGGGAGGCAGGTTATTGGCCGGTAGTTGGACGGTGCTGTTCCCTTGTGGGGGTCTTTCATGATCAGCACTGTCCTTCCTTGTGTTAGCCAGTCTGGGTGGGAGCCTGCTGCTAGCAGCTGGTTCATCTGTGCTGCTAGGCGTTCATGCACTGCTGTTAGTTTCTTTAGCCAGTAGGTGTGGATCATGTCCGGTCCAGGTGCTGTCCAGTTCTTCACGTTCTTGATCCGCTGTTGGATGTCTGCTACTGTGATGTGGTTCCTGTTCTGGGAGATTGCTGTGGTCTGCTCTCAGGTCCTGCAGCCACTTTGCACTGGTGTTATGAGTCTTCTCTTTCTCCCAGATGTTCTTCCAGTACTGTTCAGTTTCTGCTGTTGGTGGCTCTGCTGTTATTGTGTTGTTGCACTGCAGTTGGGAGTACACCTTGGATGGTTCTTTGGAGAACAGGGCATTTATCTTTTTGGCCTCTGCTTCTCTAGTGTATCTCCTTAGCCTGGTAGCCAGTGCTGTAGCCAGTGCTGTGAGCCTTTGTTTAGCAGTCTCTAGGGCTTCAGATGGAGTCAGGCCCGTGTATTTTTTCAGTAGCTGAGTCTTACCCTTAATCTCTACACCCTTCTGTAGTTCTACCAGCTGACTAACTTCTCTCTGGGTTGCCTTGATCTTATCCTCCAACCTCATTTTCCAGGGGGGGGTATGTACTGCTGTTCTTTTTGATTGTGTAGCCAAGCATCTCCAGGATTACAGAGGCTGTAGCGTATACCAGTTCATTGGTTTGAGTTATGGTGGTAGTAGGAATTGTCGTTAGGGCTCTATTGGCATCTTCTAGCATACTAGCTGATGGTATTTCTCCAATGAGCCTTGGCAATTGGTCTCGAGTGTTGACTGTAGCTAGTTTATCCATGATCTTATGCCTCATATCAGTTGCTGTGCTCTGTAATGGAGGGTGTGGCAGTGAAGTTCCAGCTTCAGCTGTTGGCTGCACATCTAGTTGTTCTTCTGGGTCTTCTTCTTGAGTCCAGGATGTAACATGGAGTTGGTCTATCTCAAGTTGTGAGAGCAGCTTCCTCTTTACTATGTTGGAGCATTGGGTAACTAGTTGTTTCTCCGTTAGTGTGGATGTAGGTCTTTTGTCCATCCATAGTTCCCTCATACGTTTCATATATCCCCTCTCATTAGGTCTACTGTTGTAGTAGCATTCCATCAATTCCAGGTTCTCTTGTCTCAGACATGTATGGTTTGTTCCAGTAGCCCACTTATCATCAGATTGTCCTGGTTCCCCAACATCTGGCATGGACTTTGTTAATCCGGGCAACGTCCAAGCCAGCATGACTCTCCTAGTTCATGTTACTCTCATATTCAAGGTAGGCAAGTGAGGCATTAGGGGGTCTTTTGCCCAAGGACCCTTACTGGAAAGGTAGATAGGTACCCACCAGGATTTGAACCCAGGTTTCCTGTATTAAAGGGTATCGCTCTTAACCATTACAGCACTTTTAACCACTACGCTATCCAGTTCATATAGATGTATACATATGTATGTATTATAACATAATGCAGTATAATATACTAACATGACTTAATGTAATAAGGATGACACTCATATTAGTAATAGTAGGATAGGCTGTGTTACCACTACCTATTTCCAGCACGTTGTGGCAGGTGTTAATGGCTCGGCTTACTAAACATTGGAAGGTTGGAGAGCCTTCAGGCAATGCCATGTTGGCTTCGGGTTCTACCCTATATGGCCAATCATAGAATCATAGAATCATAGGGTTGGAAGGGACCCCACGAGGTCATCTAGTCCAACCCCCTGCCAAAAAAGCAGGAACACTCCCATTAGATCATCCCAGTCAGTGTTTTGTCCAGCTGGGACTTGAACACCTCCAGAGATGGAGATTCCACCACCTCCCTAGGCAACTTATTCCAATGCTTCACCACTCGCCTAGTAAGGAAGTTTTTCCTAATATCCAGCCTGGACCGCCCCAGCTGTAACTTGAAGCCATTGCTTCTTGTTCTGCCCTCTGTTACTACCGAGAACAGTCGAGCTCCCTCCTCCTTGGAGCAACCCTTCAAGTAGTTGAAGGTTGCTATCAAATCCCCCCTCAGTCTTCTCTTCTGCAGGCTAAATAAGCCTAGTTCCTTCAGTCTTTCTTCATAGGGCTTGTGCTCCAGCCCTTTGATCATTTTGGTTGCCCTCCTCTGGACTCTCTCTAATTTGTCCATGTCCTTTTTGTAGTGGGGAGCCCAAAACTGGACACAGTATTCCAGATGTGGCCTCACTAGTGCAGAATAGAGGGGAATGATCACATCCCTCGATCTGCTGGTAACACTTCTTCTGATGCAGCCCAGTATGCCATTGGCCTTTTTGGCAGCAAGAGCACACTGCTGACTCATATCCAGCTTCCCATCCACCATGACTCCCAGGTCCTTTTCTCCAGTGCTGCTATTTAGCTGATCACTCCCCAGCCTGTAGCAGTACATGGGGTTTTTTCGTCCCAAGTGCAGGATTTTACACTTATCCTTGTTGAACCTCATGAGATTCCTCTTGGCCCACTGCTCCAGTTTGTCTAGGTCTCCCTGAATCCTGTCTCTGCCCTCTAGGGTGTCTACTGTTCCCCCCAGTTTGGTATCATCTGCAAACTTACTAAGTGTGCAATCTATCCCATCATCCAGATCATTAATGAAAACATTGAACAGAACTGGCCCCAGGACCGACCCCTGGGGCACACCACTTGTTACTGCCTGCCAACTTGACATGGAGCCATTGATTCCTACACGCTGAAACCGTTGTTCTAGCCAGTTTTCTATCCACCTTACAGTCCATGCATCTAACCCATACTTCCTTAATTTGCCAATGAGAATGCTGTGGGAAACCGTATCAAAAGCCTTGCTAAAGTCAAGGTATATCACATCAACGGCTCTTCCCGCATCCACAAATCCAGTCATCTCATCATAGAAGGCGATGAGGTTGGTCAGGCATGATTTACCCTTGGTAAATCCATGCTGACTGTTCCTGATTACTCTACATTCCTCCAAGTGTTTCAGGATGGATTCTTTGAGAAGCTGCTCCATGATTTTTCCAGGGATTGATCTACTTTGTACTTATGGCTAGCCCCGTTTAGCCATAGCATCGGTTTAACATCCATTTCTTCTTTCATAACAGTCCAGTGAACTGCTTGCTCTTTGTGCTGTCAGAGGGTGCATCTCCTTGCCTTCCTGCATTGTTCCCCCTCAGGCTGGGCAGAGGTTAGTCTCCTAGGCCTTCCCTCTTCCTTCTCTTTACAGTCTCACCTTACTGCAGGACACTGAGCAGTTGGAGTCATACTTTGACTCTGGGACCGGATCCTCTTGCTGGACAAGATTCCCATGGTAGAGACGTGCTGTGCTGAGGGCAGAAAATCCAACTCCGCCTGCCATCTATCAGCATGGCTAGCAATCACCTATTACTGAATGTATCCAAGCAGCGCTTGAAGAAGAACGGTGGGTTACTTACCAGTAACCGTCCAATCATGCTCTGTGGCATGGATACACCTATTACTGAATGAATACGAGCAGCCCATCTCGAAGAAGGATGGTTACTGTTAAGTAACTCACTTTCTCCCCAGCTCACATAGGACCCACTGCTGCACACAGTCTTTTTCCTGGCCATTTTATTCTCCCGGACAAAATGAACAAAACACATTCCTTTGCTCCCAGGGGGTCTTCCCCTTTCCCTCAGTCCTCCCTGCTTCAGGGCTTCCAGCAGTAATCTTCCAGGCTCTGCTCACTGAGAGCTGCTCTCCAGGGCTTTCTCCTTGGAGGCCTTTTTTCCCCAGCAGCTTTCTACTGCCTTCCCTCCCCAGAGACTCTGACAGCCTCTTCGAGGGAACTGCTGTTATTTTTCTATGGAGCAGTCTCTGGGCATAACCACTGGTCATTCATGTTCTGTAATTGCTGAGCCACTGCACATTATCAAGGCCTCCACAGGAATGACTCAGCCCAAAAATAGTAGTGATATACCTCCAGGGTCAGTCACACTCTGTCTAAGATAGCAGCCTTCACCACAGGATAAGCACTCACCTTCTTATTGCTCAGTAGGCTGCCAGCTCTTCTCCACTCTAATGCGCTATATAGGATGCCCCAGTCAATTGTTTTCAGTCTACTGCATGGGGCACTATCTTGATGGTACAATAGAGTGGCCTCTTCATCCTCCTCTGACCCCAGCTTTTCCAGTCCATGGACTAGCCAGCCCAAGCTCCCTCCATAATACCACTCTTGTTGCTGGAAATGAGCCTCTTGATACTACTGTTGACTTGCTAATTGTGCCTCCTCTTACTTCAGCTGCTCTCCATTCACTTCAGGAGCCTGGACTGTGGCCGTTTCTGATTCTGCTGTCCCTGTGCCCTTACTAACAGATATATCACCTCCTTGCCTGCTCAACCCAAACTGAGTGGGGTATCAGTCAGTGCCAAAGGCTTTAGTGTGCCTTCAGTTCCAGGGGTCATTTGCCTGTCCAGTCTCCACCACATGTAATAAGCTGGCATTCTCCTCAGCTCACAGAGAGCCAACTGCCACATCTGGAGTCTTGTCTCCCCTCCAGGGGACTCTGACACCCTGTCTGTAGCACCTGATTCTTGCCAGTCCCTGGCTCTAACTCACCAATCTCCCTTCTGTCTAGGCCCAAATGCACTCCTTTAACCCTAATTGGGGCAGATGAACAATCACAGGTGCATTGTCCCGGCTCCTCCTCAAACATGTGCAGCCATTACTCTAACTTGATTATTAAGTCATACTCCAAACCCTAAATCCATGTAAAAAAAAAAAAAAAACACTCTTAGCAATCATTTTAGTAAAATACACATGAAAGTATGGCATTTCCTTTTCTGGGGACTAACATACAGGTGAGACAGCAATTTTCCCAAAAAAGCATTGCATAAGTTTTTCCCAAGATTAAATATGTTTGCTTATTCAATATCTCAGTTATTTATAATGTAACAATCTTGACTGGCCATTCCAAACATTTATTGCTCACCGAATTGGACAATGTTTCCTGTGTCTGTTCCAAATTTATCTCAGGTTCCATGTATGCCCTCTGCTTCCCTTGTCTGTTCAGTGCCATGGGCAGTAATGGTCCTGTAAATGGTAACTATAGTCATAATTTTGTCGAGTGGTATTAAAACTTTTTTTCTCATTATAAAAATGCTCCTGTGAAGGTCTCTGGATCCCTGAAGAAAATACCTACACAACCGTGGAAAGATACAGCCACAGATTCAAAAAAACCAACTGATTTTGTGCCTCCATTTTTTGATACACAATTTGAGACACATTGTCTTGTTTTTAGAGGTGCCTGAGCACCCCTTGACTTTGGCTGTAGTTTCAGCACTTCTGAAAATTTGGCCCAAAAGAAGTCAGTAACTAAACTAAGGCACATAAAATCCATGGTCATTTCTGAAAATTGTAGCCCTTGTGCCTGATATTCAGCAATGCTAAGCAGTTGCAGCTTCCAGTGACTTTTACTAAATCCAGGAGTATTCAGCGTCTCCGAATATCCACCCTAACCAAAGGTATGTCAAGTTTAGAATGCAATATCTACTCCTTTCAAAAAAAGCTGGCTGTACTGGTTTCATTTACTGATCTAATGTCAATAATAAAGGATCTCCATCCTGTCTCTCACCTCCAAGAAAGCAAATACTTCAGGTGATTAGAGTAAGAAACTCCAGACTCCAAGGTTCTGTTCCTAACTCTCCCACTAGTTCATTGTGTGGCTTGTGGTAAGTCTCATAATTTCTGTCACCCTTTCTTGTTTGGCAAAATGGTGGCCCAGCCTTTGAAATACTTAGCACCTTTCACAGGAGGTTCTCAAAGTACAAAGCATCATTATCATTAAAATGAAGCATGTTTCATAATTACACAAGTGGTAGGTGTCTCATCCCCACACTGCCTATTGGAAAAATGATGAATACAGGTGGCTGATTTAAATATCTGCTTTTCCACATAAAAGAGGACTTTTTAAGCCATGTCACACAGTGATGCACTGGTACATATAGTACTGTAATCATTATGTTTGGTCCCAGGGCCCAGCATTTGGTCTGATGCCAGCTGAAGTTTGCTCATGGTATAGTGACTTTTTTCTCTTTTACTGCTGCCTTTGCAAACCTTTATTTAATGACACTGTGTGGGTCTAATCTCTTAGAGACAGTCTGCCACCCTGGTACTGCTGCCAAGGAAATGAAGATGCAGTAAAGTGTATTGCCTGATTTGCACTCCTGTGTTGAGGAAATGATATATATTTTTTTAATACTGTGAGAAAACTCAACTCTAATCACTGATGAGGGCAGAGGAAATATGCATTCTTGGCTAGTATCCCAGAAACTGAATAAGTTGTAAATGATAGTGACATTTGCTGTTTCAGAAAATTTGATCCCACTGGGTTTATTTCACTCAAAAACGTTATCATTAAGAGCCTGCTTGTAGCTTAATGGAAGCATTAGCACTCTGAACTGGCACTGGATAAGTGTTCTGTTCTACAAGACTGGTTACGTTTTCCACAGGAAATTGTTTTATAAATCATCATGGAACCTTAAACTTATTTTAAGGCCTGAGCATGATACACAGTGTAGCAGTTTGAAACAGGGCTTGAGAAAATCACAGCATTAGCAACACACCAGGGCTGCCAAAACCAGACAAGGAAACAACAGAGAGATTAAAAAGTGTATATCCTGACTGGAGATGTACCATCTCTGAGCCTTCATCATCTGCCTCCACCCACTGGAAGCAGTCCAGTCGGCATCTTGGGCCCAATCCTGTGTGGGGCTGTGCTCTCAGCTTCCACTGAAGCCACCTCACAAGAAGCACATAGCCTCTGACAGGATTTGTTCCAAAATACATATTTTTTCAGCTCTTAAAATCTAAAAGTAGAGCTGGTCAGGGAATTTGGGGAGCAGGAAAGTCACAGCAGAAAAGTGTGAAAGAATGGGAGATGATCATTTGTCATCTAAAACCTAAAACTCCAAAATCAAAACTTTTCCAGTTTTCAGGTTTTGGGGGTTTTTTTGACAAAAAGTTGAGCTTTTCCCCTAGAAGCAAGATGCTTTTAGTGCAAAGCTTAGTTTACTTGTAAACTCAGTTTTCCTGTTGTGATGGGAAGATTTTGAGCAGCCCTAACAGAAGTGCTTTCACAAGCAATATAGGTGTTTTCTTTGTTCTTGGAAGCTGCAGATTCTGAGCACTTGGATGTTAGTGTTCTAAGGGTAGTTGGGGCCAAAGAATTACCAGTTACCAGACATACTAGCACTTGAGTTTTAATTAAATCTTGTTTAACTTCCCCTTTTTGAAAACCCAGTAATTGGGAAGCTCTTTGACAAATGCGATCTCTATCTTACAGTTTCCAGGCTAAGGGTGTAGCTCCACCACAGATATTGGACCAAGGAAGCCTTATGGGTGTTATACAGGAAGTCTCACTAGATTATCACAATATTCTTTTCTGGCCTTAAAAATCTAAATTAATGAAACATAAGTGGGACATGCAGATATGCTGTATCACAGTCTAGTAGAACCTATCTTTTAGAAAACTTCCAATCTTGATTTTAAAAATTCTAGAATCTACCATAGCCCTTGATAATTTGTCCCAGTAGTTCATTGCCCTAATTGTTAAATATCTGCTCTTTACTTCTACTCTGAATTTGTATAGCTTCAGTGGCACCATGTCAAATGCCTTACCAGAAGCATGCAGACAGATAAGGTAGATGACATATCATTTATTGGACAAACCTTTGTTAACACTACACTTTATCAGCTAAGTTTATAATCTTATCAACTGTGTTATAAAGCTACTTTGACATGATCTGTTTTCCATGAACCATGTTGATTGGAATTAATTATATTATTCTCTTTTCATATTTTATTAATAGAGATCCATATCAGCCATTCAATTCTTTTGCCTGGGGTTGATGTAGTCCTATAGATTTATAGGAATTAAAGTTACCTTGATTCTTCTTTAATATATTTGACACAACATTAGCTTTCTTCTAGTCTTCTGGAACTTTCGAGTTTTAAGAGTTGTTAAAAATCAACATTAATGGTCCTGATTGCTCCTCAGCCAGCTCTTCTAAAATCTCTTGGATACAAATTAACTGGATCAATTGATTTGAAAGTGTCCATCTTTAATAGCTACTGGCTAGCATTTCCTTATTTATTGTTGGAATGGAAAATATTTCATCATCAGTTGATATAAATATGTCATCTAGCTTTTTCCCAAATACAAAATAGAAACACTTATTAAAGGTTTCTGCTTTTTCTGCATTAGAATGATCAGTTCTGTTAGTTCCAACTAATAATGGACTTATGCCATTGTTAGGAATTTTTTTTCCCTGATATACTTAAAATTTCTTTCAGAATGTCCTTGACTCTGTTGACAATATTTTTTCCCTGTGTCCTTTTGTGTCCTTTGCTGGTTTTCTACACATTTCCCTGTGTCCTTCTGTATCCTTTATTGGTTTTCTTATGACACATGATCATTGCTATCAACTTCCTCTTTTTCTGCATTTGTTATATGGTTTTAATTTCTATTGTTGCTTTTACTTCACCTCTAAGACAACCTGGTTTGTTTAATGATTGTGGCCTTCCTTCCCAGTTCTGGACTTGTGCCTTTTTGGGTATCAGGTAGAATGTTCTTGAACAGCTCCCAATTATCATTCATATTTCTTTGTTTAATTTTTTTCTCCCATATGAGTTGACTCGTAATTATTTTCAGTTTTGTGGAGTTGGCTCTTTAAAGCACTAAATCAATCTATTACTAGCTGTAATCCATCAAAAATGATGGGGAAAAATCATAACAAACTATTTCATAAATTCTCTTTTGATTCTTCCCCATCATTTTTGACAGGTTATGGCTAGTATGCATTAGAGGGGTAAGGAAGGATGGGGTAAGGGGCATGGCAGAACTGAAGGTGAGGGGTGCGGGGTGGGGGCATGGGGAGAAGGATGTTGGCATGGGATGTGGAGGGAGAAATGAGAAGCAATGGAGCAGGGGCAAGAGGTGGGGGTGTTGAAGGGGTGCCTGGGGGCAGGGGCAGGAGGTGGGAGCAGTGAAGGGGAGACCTGGAGCCAGGAGGTCTCAAGGTGGTGAAGGGGCCATGGGCAGCAGATGGGGGCAGAGAAGTGGTGGGTGGGGGCAGGAGGTGGGGGCAGGCACAGGAGATGGGGGCAGTAAAGGGGAGGGCTGGAGGCAGGAGGTGTCAGGGTGGTGAAAGACTTGGGGACACAGAAGGGGTAGGTGGGGGCAGGAGCTGGCAGGGCTGCTTCCAGGCCTGGGCTGGACCATGCTGGTGGCACCACTCTCCAGCTGGGTTGAGATTTCAGCAGCTGGTCCAGTTCCCAGCCAGGGCTGCACCATGGCAGCTGTGGCATTGCTCCCCTATAGGGGCTGGGGACCATGGCAGTGGTAGTGCCGCTTGTCAGCTGGGGCTGGGGTCCTGGCAGCAACTCTGCTCCCCACCCAGGCCAGAGCCCGACGGCGGTGCAACTCCATCGGCCAGGGCTGCATTCTGGCGGCACCACCCCCAAGCGGGGGTTGTATTCTACCGCCGGTCGTGCTCCTTTGCAGTGGGAGCTGAATTCCACCGGTGCCCAGGGCTCCATGAGCCAAAATATGCACACAGAGCATGGCAGACACACCTCCAGTCTCCCTGGATTGCTGCCTGCTCTGCACATGCCAACGGGAGCCAGGTGGTCACATGGTGAGTTTCACATCATGCACACACATAAACAATTAGGAGAGTAGATTGGTTAGGAATTTATTCTATTTGTACATAGCAAATGCAGTCAAGTCACCATCATTGCCACCTAGATAACCACTAACTTTTAGTTCTGTGATCACTTCTTCTTTATCTCTTAGGAGATCGAATATTGAATTCTCCCATGTTGGATGCAACACTTGTGGAGTTAGAAAATTGTCATGTATAATATTGGAAGTGAGGATACAGAAATTCTGCTTGCAGGTTGAGCCTCCAGCACATGGTCATTCAGATTGAAGTCCTCCATGATAATGCAACTTTTTTCCCTAAACATTTTAGATGGGTGTTTAAAGCACCAGCTTCCTGGGGTCATTTGGTGCCCAGTAGCCGACACCAAGTAGTATCCCATCTTGTGCTTTATATGAAGCACAAGCTCATTTGCTTCTAAATTATCAGTTACTTTAAAACAGGTAATGCCATTTTTTATGAGTCCCACTTCTTGTCCTCTTTATCCCACTTCATGCATCCTAAATGGATTATAATCACTGATTGTAACATTCCAATCATATGACTCTTCCCACCCAGTTTCAGAAATACAATTTAGATCAAATTTGTGCTCATGAATGAGTAATTCCCATTCATCCAGCTCGTTGCTTAGGGTATAAGTAGTTTAAAGAATTTCTTCTCTTCAGTGGTTGAATAATTTTGTTCCTGACATCTTGATTTTCTGCTACATTAGTGTTAATTTATTCCAACTTTTCATCCCCCCATTTTGTTGTAATTTCAATGCTCTCCTGACTCTTCTATCCTCTAGGGTTGGTTCCTCTTCTGAGTGGAGGCTGTCCAAACAATGCAACCCCCTCTCCCCATAGAAGATGTACTAATGTTCCACAAAGTCAAAACTTCCCCCTTTTATCACTTTCCAAGCCAGTACTTTGCTTTCAGAATCTTCTGTTTTCTGTTATCCTTTGCTATTGGACCAAGAAAAAGTGACACTTCCCAGAGGTAGCTGGGGTTGTGAGGCACCTTACTACCACGTCTCTGTCTTGTCAGGAAGCCTTGTCTGTGTGTTCCTGAAGGTCAGCTCCTTCACTCCACAAGTCACTTCCCACACAGGCTCTGTTCTCCCTTTACAGGTTAGCACGAGGTACACTTTAGCTCCTGAACCCGTTGAGTTTTTCCCTCAAGTGTTCATGCCCTGATCTACTGCACACTCCTAGGATTCCCACATCTTCTGCTTCCAAAGGAATGATATGCCTCAGCTCACCAGTTGCATCAGAGATCGCAGCTCTGTTTAGCACACAGTGTTAACAATCAACATGTAGGCAGTCAGGATAAAGAGTAAAGCAGCAGTCAGGCTAATGGGTGGAACTGGAGTCCAGGGTCAAAGCCAGAGTCATGAACCAGGAGTCGAGATGAGGATCAGTGATGGAGTCAGGAACAAGCAGGGCTGGAGCAGGAGAGGAACAAGACTAAAGCAAGGCAGGTAAAAAGGCAGTCAAGAACTGCAACTTCAGGCATATAAGATGAGAACACAGAAACATGCTGCTATTGCTGAGCTTAAAGGTAGGCCCGCTAGCTCCTTGCAACCAATCAGTCAGTTTTCCCGCAACCCAGCCAAGTTTATTAATCTGCAAGGAGACCAGGCTGGCTAGTCTTCAGGCTCAAGGTGAAGGAGCTCATGACTGATACATAGCAATGAGATATGTTTATTTGACGGAGAACAAAGATTCAACTAATAGCAAATAGGCAGAAGTATAGAAAACAAATTGGTTATATCTGAAATGAAATTGTAGCATGCATTCTAGAGTGTAAACTTAATTAACAAGATATCCTCTTGTCCAGTGAAGTTCGATTTATCCCGAAGTGGAATCTTTCACAGCTCTTGATAACCTGGCTGGTCATGATCCCTTTTTCATGAACCAAACATGCTTGCCAAGTGAAGGATACTGTCCATCCCCTTGCATTCTCCTTATATACCATACTAATTATTTAATCTACATCATAAACAGGTACCCTCCTGATCTGTGTTCTTTCCTATAGATATTTTGATCTCTTGTCATCTTCACAATCTTGATTAGCCAGTGGCTTCACGTGCAAATGGCTTCCATTAATAGCCAGGAAAATAAGTGTCTCCTATCCCCCTGCCTGATCAGAACCTGTTTATCCCCATGTAGTGACCTGTCTTAATTTACCAAGCTTAAAAACACTTTTTGGTTTAGATAACTTTTTAAATAATAAATATCTTTACATACATTTCACATTGATCATGATGATCATCCCATTACTGGCAGTAAGTGAAGACCTCATGTGCTACTCTTTGGCACCCTATTGTGTAGACGTCAGATGCAAGGCATCCCTATAAATCCCTTTGTATCCTATTTTGCCTTTGCCAGTTGGCAACAAGGGGTCCCTGGGTTACCAAAGTATCTCCAAGAAGATCACCTAGACATTCTTCTCCTTGAGCACCCCTATGAGTTTTCTGAAGTAATCTGTGATGAGGTATTACATGAAGCATTGCCTTTAGTGCAAATGTGTGGAATCTTGTCCATTGATTTCAGAAGCCTGCCCACTTTTGCAGTCATATCTCATATTGGCTCTTGAAAGACCACACACTCTCATGTTCTCTGCCAGTACTTGCAGAACGTTTTTTTTCATTCTTTTTAGCACAGAGGAAAGCCTGAAAAGGATTGCCTGTTTCTTTGGGTGGCTGAAGATCCATATCTGCTATTTTTGATAGTCTGTCAAATTGGGCTGAGCAGCTACCCTGAGTTATTTCCAGAGAGGTAGCCGTGTTAGTCTGTGTATAGCAAAAGCAGCGAGAGTCCTGTGGCACCTTATAAACTAACAGATTTCTTCAAACATAAGTTTTCATGGGCTGCAACCCACTTTGTCAGATGCAGGAGGTACATATACACATACCAGAATGGAGGAGAGCAAGTGTTAGCAAAGTCAGTTCAGAGAGTAGATGGGGCCCATTCACACCAGTAGATCAAAGGGAAAGAATGTGTGAACAGATGAATCACTTTTTGTAACGTGCTAACGATTCTAAGTCTCTATTCAGACCCAGCCTGATAGTGTCAAACTTGCAGATTAGCTCCAACTCTGCAGTTTCACACTGAAGTCTGTTTTTGAAGTTTCTTTTTTGAAGTATGGCAACTTTCACATCTGCCACTGAGTATCCATGGAGGTTGAAGTGTTTTCCTATTGGTTTATGGATGTTGCCATTTTTGATATCCATTTTGTGTCCATTTATCCTTTTATGCAAGGACAGTCCGGTTTGCCCTATATACATGGCAGAGGGGCACTGCTGGCACATGATAGCATATACCACATTAGTGGATGTGCAGGTGAATGAGCCTCTGCTGGTGTGGCTGATGTGGTTGGGGCCCATGATGGTATCCCTGGAATCAATATGTGAGCAGAGTTGGCAAATGGGGTTTGTTGCAAGGGTAGGTTCCTGCGCTGATGTTCTTGTTGTATGGTGTTTGGTTGCTGGTGAGTATTTGCTTCAGGTTGGGACGCTGTCTGTAAGCAAGGATAGGCCTGCCTCCCAAGGCTTGAGAGAGTGTGGGATCATCTTCAAGGGTAGATTTTTGATGATGTGTTGGACCTCAGTCTGGACCAGTCCACACAAGAAATGCACTTCTTGGACACTACCGTACATATAAGAGATGGATGCATTAACACTACCCTATACCGCAAACCAACTGACCGAAATGCATACCTACCATATTTTCTGGACTGTAAGTCACGGTTTTTTACAAAGATTTTGAAAGGTGTGACATATATAACGGTGTGACATATATCGAATTTACAAGAAAAATGAAATAAGTGGTCTTTGGAAAATGGAGATGATAAAGGAACTGAACTAAATGACATTCAGATAATGTCTCTGTCAATAATGATCTGCTGGTAGTTACCATTAGCGCCTGTATTAAAACCCCAGACTGAGGATATGCAAGAGTTTCCCTCTGCCAATCATTTTCTCACAAACTTGTTTCTAGAAACACAGATTGGGATATGCAGAGTCCACCATGTTGACATAGTCTCTGGCTGGCTCAGTTAATTTGTGTGTGCTCTCTGGCAATTAAGTAATCGCTGATGGTAAAGACCAATAAAACACACTAAATCATTATCTATAGGATACCTGCGAAAGTAAGTCCAGTCAATCTCACCGCAGCTGTCAGTCCAGTGAAGAAAAACCGCCAAGCTTCAACAACGACGAATCCACAACCACGTGACTTTTAAGAGCAATGGCACCAATGAAAGGACGAAGAAGCTATGTCACTGAATTCAAATTAACGGTTATCAGATTTGTGGAAGAAAATAGCAAAAGGGCAGCTGAATGAAGGTTTGGTGTAAGTGAAAGTTTAGTTCGTGAATCGCAAAAAATGATTCACTTCAAGTCATGAAACAGACAAAGAAAGCGAACCATGGACAAAAAGCTAGGTGGCCTAATCTGGAAGATCATCTTCGCCAATGGATAGTGGGGCAAAGAGCTCAAGGACGTGGATTGTCTACTGTTCAGGTGTGACTGAAGGCCCAGACAATGGCCCGAGAAATGGAAGTGCAAGAATTTGTTGGAGGACCATCCTGATGCTTCCGTTTCATGCAGAGGCATCAACTTAGCATGCGGGCACAAACAATGATGTGCCAGAAACTTCCAGCTGAATCACAAGAGAAAGTTGACACCTTTCTGGCCTTTGTGAAGTCGGTGACTGAAAAGTACGGTATGACTCCTGACCATATAATTAATATGGATGAAGTTCCACTTACATTTGACATTCCCGTTGGCCAAACAGTTAATGAGAAAGGGGAAAAAACAGTGAACGTCAGAACAACCGGTCACGAAAAGTCACACTTCACTGTTGTGCTAGTATGCTGTGCAGATGGAAAGAAACTTCCGCCTCTGATTATTTTTAAGAGGAAGACCGTGCAGCACAATTTGTTTCCATCAAGCGTCATCAGCAGACCAATAAAGAAGGTTGGATGGATGAAGACATGATGGGGTTTTGGCTGGAACGATGTTTTAGGAGATGCCCAGATGGTTTTTTTTAAAACACAAAAAACACTACTGATCATGGGCAGTATGAGAGCACATATAACAGAGAAGGTAAAGCCGCAAATAAAAAATACAAATTCTGTGCCAGTAATAATTCCTGGAGGCCTAATGAAGGAGGTGCAGCCTCTTGATATCTCTTTTAATCGGAGCGTCTTGTGCTGTCTCCGGGAATCCTGGATGACAGATGGGTAATGCAGCTTCATGGCCACTGGTTGTTTGTGTCATGCAACTTTTGCGGAGGTGGCACAGTGGATTAGTGAAGCCTGGATGAGTGTCAGTGCAAAAACAGTCACTTCAGGGTTCAAAAAAGCGAAAATAATAAATGATGACACAGTACAAGAAAATGAATACCCAGATAGGGAAGATCAATCAATCAAATCATAGGGCTGGAAGGGACCTCATGAGATCATCAAGTCCAATCTCCTGGGAATTGAGCCCAGGACCTTCTGCATGTTAAGCAGAGGTGCTAGCCACTACACTATTGCCCACCAGGGACTAAATCTGCCAGTTGGTAAATAGATGAGCTATTTCAGAGTGACACTGAAGATGAGGATTTTGATGGCTTCTCTGATGCAGATGATGAAGATGATTGAACTTTATGGATTATGATTATTTCATATTGTCTTCCATTAGGCCCAATAAATGTTTTTGTCCTAAGTTTTACTGGCTTATTTAATAGGTAGCAACTGCATTATCATTAGTGTATATACTGGTATGTTCTTTGGTTAAATATGGCTGATGTGTAAGAAGGAGGTGAGGTTAAAGCATATCTTTCTTAATAACAACCCATCATGCAACAATGGAATAAATTTTATTTCAGAAAATGTAACAATTATTAATTAATTAATTAATTTCAGAAAATGTAACAATTATTTATTAATTAGTGCACTATCTCACAGTGGGTTCTAATTTATGGGTGAGCACAATCGTTCAGAGATCAATTTGTCCACATTCTAAAGTGACATCAATGCACAACAAGGTGCAACTAATGTAGCAGTGCAAACCTTATAGCAGTGCGATTTGTATAACGGTGCGACCCAGATATGAATTTTTTTTTAATTGATGCTTTTCTATTAGTGCGACTTATGTAATGGTGTGACCAAGATATGAATTTTTAAATGGATGTTTTTTTACTAGTGTGACTTATATAACAGTGCAATCAATATATGAATTTTTTAAAGAAAACTGATGCTTCTCTATTAGTGTGACTTATGTAATGGTGTGACTTATAGTCTGGAAAATACGGCACATGCCTCCAGCTTCCACCTGGGACACATTACACAATCCATTGTCTACAGCCAAGATTTAAGATACAACCGGATCTGCTCGGATCCCTCCAACAGAGACAAACACCTACAAGATCTCTACTAGGCATTCCTGAAACTACAGTACCCAGGCTGGTGAAGTGAAAAAACAAATTGACAGAGCCAGATGGGTACCCAGGAGCCACCTACTAGAGGACTGACCTGACAGAGAAAACAACATAATACCTCTGGCAATCACCTACAATCCCCAACTTAACTCTCTTCAACACATCATAAAAGATCTACAACCTATCCTCAAAGATGGTCTCACACCAGTGGCGTCGCTAGCGCTGGGCACCCGGGGCACATGCCCCGGGTCCCAATGCTGGTGCCCCGGGTCTCCGGCCCAATCAGGCCAGGGATCAGGGGCCCGATCCCTTGCGGTCCGCGGCCACGGCGGCCGCGTCTCCAGCCAGGGATCCGGGGCCTATCTGGCCGCCCGGCAGGCCCCGCCCCCTGGCCTGGGATAGGGCCAGGGGGTGGCCATGCCACTGCCGCCAGCTAGCCCTCGCTGCTGTGCGGCACAGCTCAGCCTAGCCTGGCCCGGTGCGGCTGGAAGCGGCCACTGGAGGCCGGGCCCGCGGCCACAGCCCTGGATCCCCGGCCGGGGACGCGGCCACTGCAGCCGTGAGCTGCTGGCCGGGTCCCAGATCTCCGGCCGGGGACGGGGTCACTGTAGCCACCGGCGGCCAGGCCAGGGATCTGGGGCCCAGCTGGCTGCCCGCGGCGGCCCCGTCCCCTGCTGGGGATCCGGGGCCTGGCTATGGCTGCGGCAGCCCCGTCTCCAGCCGGGCATCCAGGGCCGCGGCCGCGGGCCCGGCCGCACCGGGCCGGGCCAGGCTAGGCTGAGCCGCGCCGCACAGCAACGCAGCCCAGCTGGCAGCGGCGGCACCATGGCCTCCCCCTGGCCCTATCCTGGGCCGGGGGCGTGTGTGGCCTTTTGGCTGGGGGCGGGGCCTGCCCTCTGGGGGCGGGGCTGGGCCCATGCCCCGGGTCTTTCCCCACCCCAGCGATGCCCCTGTCTCACACTCTCTCAAGCCTTGGGAGGCAGGCCTATCCTTGCTCACAGACAGCGTCCCAACCTGAAGCAAATACTCACCAGCAACCAAACACCATACAACAAGAACATCAGCGCAGGAACCTACCCTTGCAACAAACCCCATTTGCCAACTCTGCTCACATATTGACTCCAGGGATACCATCATGGGCCCCAACCACATCAGCCACACCAGCAGAGGCTCATTCACCTGCACATCCACTAATGTGGTATATGCTATCATGTGCCAGCAGTGCCCCTCTGCCATGTATATAGGGCAAACCGGACTGTCCTTGCATAAAAGGATAAATGGACACAAAATGGATATCAAAAATGGCAACATCCATAAACCAATAGGAAAACACTTCAACCTCCATGGATACTCAGTGGCAGATGTGAAAGTTGCCATACTTCAAAAAAGAAACTTCAAAAACAGACTTCAGTGTGAAACTGCAGAGTTGGAGCTAATCTGCAAGTTTGACACTATCAGGCTGGGTCTGAATAGAGACTTAGAATCGTTAGCACGTTACAAAAAGTGATTCATCTGTTCACACATTCTTTCCCTTTGATCTACTGGTGTGAATGGGCCCCATCTACTCTCTGAACTGACTTTGCTAACACTTGCTCTCCTCCATTCTGGTATGTGTATATGTACCTCCTGCATCTGACAAAGTGGGTTGCAGCCCATGAAAACTTATGTTTGAAGAAATCTGTTAGTTTATAAGGTGCCACAGCACTGTTGCTGCTTTTACCCTGAGTTATGTCCTGTCTCCAATCCACTTGATGTCATTTCAGAATTTGAAGATGATGCTAAGGCTCCACCAGCCTCAGGTCTCAATAACTGGCTTATAATTTGCGAATGTCGTATGACTCCAGAACAAATTTGCAATTCTTATCTCTCTGTTAGAGAGACACTCAGACTGCAACATTCAAATCCAGTCTTGGTTCAGTCCAACACAAAGATTAAAGCCATTTGCAAATTTCTGATTGGAATCAGAGCTTTAATGTAAGAAACCCCTGAATTTCATAGGTCTTGATCTGGACTTTTCCTCCTTCCTTTGGCACTGTAATAATGAGTGAATCAGGTACTCTGTTGTATGTACTGTACTCTGGAATAAATTGTTCTGTGTTCCACTGGTGTAAATCCAGATCAACAACACTGAAATCAACAGTGTTCTTCCAGCTTCACAAGAATGTATATGAGAGGAGAATTTGGCCTTGCGCACAGGCAAGAGAGTGTTAGACATCGCTTTGTTTCTTACTGCAAGGTAAGAAAATCTTCCCAGCTTCAAGCAAGCGTTCTAACCTGGCTGACCTTGTCATCCATTCATGTGCATTGCACTGTAGTCTGCTTTACAGCCAGAACCAGGAGTCTGTTTAATTAATATTTCCAGTGAACAGCTTGGTAAACTGAGCCTTGAGTTAGCAGGTTTTGAAGAACTTCTGGAGGTCAACTTCAGTACAATGGAGAGGAGCTCTAGAACTCATAGTTGTAACAAATATTGGCCTAACTCACTACTGCTGTGTTAAAATTCAGACATATTACTCCAGCTTTCAGTAACCATAAAAGCTTCTTCGATTGTTTCTTTAAGAATGAATTACCATCCTGTGTTTACTTAACTTTATTGCAAGGGGAAAGGAAAACATGAAACTACTATTGGGAAATGCATATTATGTTTTCTAAATGGTACATTGTGGTTTTGAGTTTGAACTTGTATGGTGTGATGCTTTCTATCCACTCATCATCTATAAATGTGTCTGTAAAGCCAGGTTTACAGAGCTGTCCATCCATGATAACATGGTGAAAAACTTTTCAGAGGGCAGAATTCACCCACTCCCTTTCAGAATAACATCACTATGTCTCAAGTATTTGACACAATTTGAGTAGCTGGGTTTCTCTATGGAGGCCAAGAGAAAATCTCTCCCCAGGCCATTTCACTACGATGAAGTTTTATAAAAACACTGGACTGGGAGGCCGGAGACCTGGGTTCCTGTAGCATTGCTGGGTGGCCTTAGGCATGTCACTTCACTTCTCTGTGCCTCCGTTTCCGCATCTGTAAAATGGGCGTAATGGTTTTGGCCTCTTTTGTGAAATGCTTTGTGATCTGCTGAAGAAAAGTTCTCTATAAGAGGAGAGAATTATTAATACAGTCTTGTGTCTGCAGTAGCTTCCAAGTGTAGCAGTGAATGCACCATCTCCATTCCTTTACCACCCCTGGCCCATGCACGATTGGCAGCGAACTAGGAGCAATTCAGTGTAGAAGGAGAGCCTGTGGAGGTTGACTTTGTGCCATTGAAAATCTTGTCCTTCCTTCACCTCCCTCCCCACACATCCACCTAGTCTGTGACCTGCTGCACCTAAGGAAGAAGGTTAGGAGTTGGAACAAAGACAGAGCACCTCTCAAATCTTTTTATTAGCTATGCTGTCAGAAATCTAGACCCAGTGATGCACCAGGCTATGACTCAATGTGCCATATGTTTAGTCATCAATTGCCCTGGTAGCTTCTTGGTTTATGGAGTTGCCTTCTGTTTACCAGCAGATAAGTTAACATGCTGTACTGTAGTCTAGCTGCATTTGATGGTGCCTGCCCACCCAATGCTGAATGTTAGTCAGCTAAAGGATCTAACTAATAACAACCTCCTGGGATTGCCTCAAGTAGATATTGTCTTATCAGCATTCATCAGAACTGTCAGAACATTCCCACCAGTCCAAACACACACACAAAACTAAGCAGAGAGGAGACGAAGAGGGGAATGGTTTTCATTGCCATAGCTCCAGTCACTTATTGGTATTGCATCTGGGATGAATCTGGCCCATTGTTTCTTGTCTGAGATGCAGAAAGGGGAAGGGCAATGTGACATCTTACACAGTTTTTCTTAGATTATCCTCCATCAAGCAAGTGAAGAATATTGTCATGCTACACTGTTCTGGGTTTCCAGGCTGGCTGTCATTAACGACCAAGGCCGCAGTTCAGTAAAGTACTTTAGCACCTGTTTGAGCAGAATAGTACTTCAGCACATGCTTATGGGTTTACTGAAGAAGTAAAATAGCCACTATAATTAAATGCATACAACTTGCACATTGACAACCCTCCTGTGGTAAACAATGGGTAAGATCCAGACTGAAGCAGCAGATTTCAAAACCTGTCACAATCTTTCAAGATCCCAAGCCTGATCTTTCTACTTGGGTCTATCTCTGAGAAACCAAACTCTCCCTGGATCCAGACATGTCTGAGCTTTGGAAAAGCTCATATCTGAATCCAAACTACATTCAACTGGAGTCATCTCTAGATAAACCATTGCTTTGTGCTGTGAACTACCTCGCTGCCACACACTGATTGAAAGTGGAAAGAGGAACTCCCTGCTGCAGAAGGTTGTGTCTGAATTTTTAAAAGGGTTGAATACTTTTGTGGTTAGCACCAGTCTTCACCACCTTTCTATGAGAATCATTCTAAAACAGTTGAAATTATTAGGGTTTCCAGTAAAACTCCCTATTTTAAGCATAGGAAATATTTCTCAAACCAGCAGAAACTTTTAACTTCACTTACTTCTTAATCCCATCATCCCTTCATCATTTTGGTACCAAGCCCTTTAGTTGTTAGATGTTCTAAGAAAAACATAATCAAACCTTATGCTTCAAGGTACAAACAGATTGCCAAAGGGTAGGGAAGGGATTTTCTCCTTCACATACAGCATCATACAGTTGGTCACGGGCATTATATTTTTCACTGTCTTCTGAAACATTTGTATTTGGATAAAGGGTATGCTGGATCAGTGATCGAGTTCCCCTGTTCCTGCATTTCTCCATTAAAATGGGTTCTTTGAGGAAAATGCCCTGTATAATGACAAATGTTGATGCCTCTTAATCTTTTTTTCTTTGCAGTACCTTCCATATAAGAATCTGAAGATGTTGGTGTGACCCACTGTTATCAGAAATGACTTGCCATCAGTCCAGCCTCTCTGAATCTCAGGCACTTTGGGGGCTTTTGTCCTCTTATTATGGCTTCTTAGAACTTAGCAACAAGGACTGGAATCATTCTGGCCCATGGGGAAATGTATCGTCGCTGATCTACAAGACCTTGGGGGTGTCTATGTTTTTATCTTCATTGTTGCCCAACAATGGCATTCTGGAGAAAGGGTGGTAGACTGGGGTTTTTTTAACAAACAATATTATTAAATGTATTTCCCTGTAGTTTTTATATTTATGAAAATTTAATATTGTTCTTCAAAGCAAAAAAGAAAGACATGTAAGCTATGGTTATTCTTTGAAAGAAAGCACTGGCCTTAAAATAATGAGATGCCTCCACCTTTGTGTTACACAATTGGGGTTATGCATGGAAATTATTTGATAAAAATTTGAAGTCAAGATCAAGTTCAGGGTATTGAAGACAACCATATACTGGATTTGCCATTTGAGTCTAAAAATATCAGGTTGCTGGGTTTTGTGCTTAACCCTCAACCAATATTTTATGGATTGTCATATCCTTATGAAACTTGAAGTATGTGTTTTTATACAGCATCTACATAAGTGATTCACTTCTTCATAAAACAACTGTAAATTGGGGCTTTGTTCTTCAAGGAGGTCTTGCCTTTTCTCATTTCTTGGGCTGATAACATTGGACAGAAGAATACCATCATCTGTAGTCCCAAGAAGCACAGCATCAGTACCAAGGATACAAAAAAGACATTTTTTAAACCAGCTATGCAATTTTTCTCATAAAATGCATGAATGCAGCTCTGTATTTCTCACTTGTAGCTCTCCTGAAAATTAGCTTTGTCATTTCTTTTTTTAATTCCACTATTGGTTAGGTACTGGAGCATGATGACAATCATACTTATGTAACTGTTCCAACAGTCAATAGAAGGGCTCTGTCATTTACATGGCTTCTGTATCAAAGTCTCCTACAATTAAAACATTTGACTGATTTATCATGCTTTGAGGATTTTTATGTTGAGCTACAATATGAACATGAACTCCCTTTTCTATCAGTATTTTCCTCCAAACAGTTTCTGCTGCATATTGACCTAAAGATATCCTAAAAGAAGTGGGTGGTGGGGAGAGGGGTAAGAAGCAGGAAGGTAAACTAAGGGTAAAATGTTCAAAAAAACCTAGGTGAGTGAGGAGCATGATCTGGTATATTGATGTCTTTCTGGAGTAACTCTTTTGGAGTCCTCAGATATACATCAATATACCTGAGGTCAACCTCTGAGCCTGTGCTGAGGAAAGCTGATGATCTTCTGTTGCAGTGCTTCCCATTCTGCTTTTCTTGCCTCTTGTGTTTGGTCATTTTCAATTGCATGTTCTTCTGCTGCTTGAAAGACACAATTTCCTCTGTGTCAGCAGGCCTACGATGATGCAGTCACCTGACTTCATGGACACCTCTTGGAACTCAATGGCTACATCCTATACATGCCTGTGCTGTTATCTGGAACCAGTGTCAAACTCATACTACCAGTTGACTGGCTCATCAAGTTATTATTATGCATACTAGATGTTATCTATGACACAGTACCACTGGGTGGCATCATAATACCATCTCCTGTCCTTTCTCAATACAGACCTCTTCCACCAGGTCATTATTTAAACATTTTTCTGACCAGCATGATGTAATTGTGGCCTGTAGGAGGCTAAATAAAAAGAAGAAAATTGTTGTTTCTACGGAGGTGCAATAGCACAGAAAGTTGCATCAGAATGCTATACCTGATTAGGCCTACAATTCACCCAGTTTCATATCTTATCTTTTGACACTGGCCAATACCAAATACCAGTACTTTGGCATCAGATGCAAAAAATCCTGTACTGGACAATTTTGTAGAAAAATTTGCCATGTGGAAAGTATTTTCCTAACCCTCTGCCATTTAGAGGTTGGGTTATGCCCCCAATACATGCAGAGTCAGATAGATAGATATAATCCATAATTGAATTCTATTTGATAATGGCAGAGTATATATTTTTACCATTTATATATTTATATTATTCCAGAGGTGGACAAAACATTGTTTTGAATAATATTTTCAGTGTTTTCTGAACTATTCTTTACAAAGCTTAATAGCTTGGTTCTCTGAAGACTGCTGCATGCTGAGTAGAGTTCTTCATTAAGCTGTCTACAGTGATTCATGTGTCTTTGTCCTGCACTGTTATAGTTAGGGATCCTACTAATGTGAAGAAGTGAGTCAGACTGAGCCTTTAGATATGCATTATCCTGTGCATTGAATTTTATCTGCTGTTATGCTGCTTGTCCACTAACTTCATTAAGTCTCCCTGAGTGCCCCACAGTCTTCACTGACCTAAATTATTTCTGTCATGTGCAAATTTTTATTTCAGTGGGACTTAGGCATATGCTAAAAGTTAAACATGTGTAAGTACTTTCCTGAATAGGAATGCTTTCGAGGATTGCGATCATCTTGATGAAAGTTTCCATATAACATTACTTGTCCCCTAAGTAGGCCAGAACCTGATCTAATGTTTTCTGTTTTCTAGATTATGGCTGGACCAGCTGTTCCAAGTAAAGTACTTGAAACTTTGAAATGTAAGTTAAAAAGTGAGACAGTGTTATGCATTAAGGAAGTCATAGTAGTTTGAAAGACTTGAGTGAATGCAGATTCCAATGCCACCTGATATCCTGGAGTGACAGAGGAGAAAGGAAGCCGGATGTATGGTTTTGTATATCAGTGAAAATGTATAGGGGAAGGAACTGCATTTATCAGCGCAAGAGAGCCATAATGAATCAATCTGAATTGAAATAACAAGGGTTTATAATGTTAGTGCATTGTTCACCTTCAGTGCAGGATAGTGGAATGAAATTTGATGATGAGATAAGGAAGGCATTAAAAGATAACAGGATTATGATTATTGGTGATGTCCTTCAAAATATGAATGCTAGAGACAGAAATGAAGGGCACTAAGAAGTAGGACAAAGCAAATGTCCTGCTTTTCCTTTCTGTATCTGGTTTCACTTATTTGTTTATGCACAGTATTCATCAAGAGAGCTAAATGACATTGAGTGACTATCAAATTCTCTCCGGTGGGGAAGAGTAGAAGACTGTTCCAGTTGGAATTTAAAACGTATCAGTATTACCAGATAAAGAGCCTGTCTTTCTTCAGTTCTTATCTCTAAAATAAATCTCTAGCCATTTCTCAATCTGGAAGAAGCAGCAGCAGCAGGGGAGGGAGCACCTGGCAAAATCACTATTGCCAGCCCCTTCTTGAAATCTTCCGTATCCATGAGACTAGTGAAAAGCCAACATTGTGCTAGTTTCAGGAATTCCACTGCATCCACCAGAAAAGTCTGTGTTTATATTTTCCTCAATCAGTATCTTGTTACTATATCAAGATATGCCGCTCAGCATAAATCAGTGGCTGCTTGTTACACCTGTTTTATGTATGGTCAAATGGAGACAATTAGTTGCCCAAAGCTACTTAGTATGTTCAGGGCTGCCAGAAGGCAAACACAAGAATCAGCCTCCCAATTCCATACTTTAGCTACTAGGCAATCCTATCTATCATCTGTGTTTACTTTTGCATATAGATAGATTGGGCCAGGCTGGCTACTCTTATGGTGTTTGCAGAATGTGGGTGGAATTCTGCAGAACTGAAGCGTCTCTGGGATGGCTGATTGCTTCTGGCTGTGATTTTATAGGCATCTCCAAAACCTTAATGTTTTCCTTATCAGCTTGGCCTTCATGCTTTGATGAGGGTGCAGCAGCAACACATCTATTCTGATGCTAAACAGAAGCACAGAGATTCTGCGCTAATTGAACACATGTATAGTGCAGTTTTCTTCAATGTGCAAACAGTTCAGTGTAACTGCCGTGCAATGGTACATAAACCTCACAAAGCCTAATAATTAGATAACTGAGGGAGACCGAGGGCCTGATTGTGCAACGCTTACTCATATGATTAGTGAAATTGGTCTCATGGAAGATAATAAGAAACCCATTATTTACATTGTAAGCTTTTTTTTGAGCAGGACCTTTCATCTATAGGTGTGTTTCTGTGGCTATAATAAAGTAAGGGTGGTAGGATTGGGTCCTGTAACTGGGGTATTTAGGCAGCCCACCTCTATCCCCATCCCTGTGCACCAGCTACCATTCTTGGGTGCTGCCATGGCAATGGCACACTTGAGTCCTACTCCTTTTAGGTTGATAGAGTCCAAAATAAAAGAATAACAGTGAAATTCAAATCAGGGTTGGCAGAGGCTTTGTCTGACAGAAGGACTCTGCCCTTCTATTCAGGGTTTCTGCTGGCAGGACTTTTCCCATCAGGTATCTAAGAAAGTAAGAGGCCAATCATGAATGTGCTTCAAACACTTTAATGGCTTTTTGCTCTCAATAAGAAATAATTATCAGTTCTTTGGAGCTGGTGCTATTCTTTTGTTCTGTGTTTATACATTGTCTAGCACAGTGGGACCAGGATTAGCCCTAGTCACTGTATTACCTACTAAGGTCTTCCCCACAATTTGCCTTTGGTTTCTCAATCAGTAACCACCCCATAGATTGTACTCCACTCTAAGCCAGTTGGGTCTAGATTTGAGAATGAGGTTTTGGAAGATAGTGTAACTAAGGCATCAAAACATTGAGCCACACTGTGCCCAGTTAGGCTCTGAAAAATGTTGCAGCTGGGGCAGAGCTGTGCTCAGGCAAAGAGCTAAGTTTCAGACACAAGCTTTTGGTGCAGAGGGATTTGTTCATGTGCTACACTGTCCTTTGGAGTGGTGCAACCTGTTCCCCCCCAATTCCCTGCAGTGGAGGAGTTTCCAGGCAGTAGCAGTCTCTAGCTCTGGAGTATAGGGACTGTGATTCTGCTGTTGAATACTCCTCCTCTTTCCTGCAACACAAGCACCAGTCTCAGTTGGACCCATTACCTCTGCTTCTTTCATTTCAACCATTAATTTAATTGTTCCATCAAAGACAGTGATCAATTTCATCTGGCAAGCTTTACGCTGCAGAAATGCAGTGCTGTTTACGGTGCCATTATTCTCCAGACGTAGAGTGGGTTGTTTTTCTTAGAATAATTATCTTGTTTTTCTAGAAACAGAAGTCAGACTTGTAGGGCAAACATTAGCAGGCATCACTTTTCTATCCTCTTTTGACAGTTAGGATAGCGTGCCTTAATTCTGGCAGGCCTTGATTGTGGATTCCAGGCTGCAGGCTCCCAGGGATGAAAAATCCAACCAGGGGCGTGGGGGGGGGGGGGCGACACAAGCCCATTTCTTATCATGCTGCCTCTGTTAAACCATTCCTCATTATGCTGCATTCATATTGTATGTCATAGCCACTGCTTCAGAGCATCCCTGTTACACTCACCGTAGCAGGTTCACTCCCTGGGCTTCCAATCATACCCTTTATTTATGTTTTTTCACCAGTCCCACTGACTAGGTACAGCAACAGTCCCAGACTGAGACCACCTCCAGTCAGGGTAGCTTGCCTCCTGCTGCAGCTTTTCCTTTTCAGGCTGAGCCCTTATGTCTCCCTCTGATAGCTATGCTTCCCTGAGCCTATATAGGGCTTGGCTGGGTGAGTCTACCAACTGCTGCTCACTAGCCCCAAGCCTGCCAGCTCTCACCTCTTAATTAAGCCTGCAGTGGCAGGGGGATGGTTTAACCCTTGGTGCGCTGCCAGCATCCTGTCACATTCACCTTCCCAGAGAGTTCCTCCCTGTTGTCAGTTACAAGTAGACCTAGGTGGTTTCTCCTTTGAAAGGAAACAATAGTAACTGTGCTAAGATGTATTTGAGATTCTTTATAGGGAATGGATTAAAACAAAAAAAAATACTTCAATGGGAGCTAAATTTGCTCAGCATTTTGGTGAAGATGCTCAGCACCCTGCAGCATTGGGCCCAATAAAGTACTGGAAAAGTCTGGAATCTAGCTTCCAAGCAAATAATTCTGCATCAAGATGAATAAAAAGTGACTGCTCAGAGAAAGCTATGCCCAGACATAAGAAATTCGTTACTGAGCTAACGTTCAGAGAGAAAAGAGGTGGGTCAGGCAGCTGACTAAAAAAGAGAATTTTCTCTGACAAGACAGCTTATTATGTATGTATTATGATATATAGATATCATTAATTTTGATGTCATTAGCCAGTGATTACAGCCATGTTCTCCTTTAGTTCCCTATTAAAGGATAATAAGGAGACAAGTCTCTCCTATATATACACAAAACAATACAATGAAAGAAAAGACATCTCTTTGAATATGACGTTATTGAATGCAGCTGCTGGGCTGTGATCTGTAGCAGAGGCTGCACTGTCCGAATAGCAGTATCAGTGGGAAAAACAGAGCCAGGACCTGGGGAGAGGTCACTAGGAGCTTGGAGCATTCACAGTCCTGGGTCTTGCATGTCCTGAGACACAGTGGCCCATGTTACTGAGTAGTGAGTGGTTAAAGATTAATTACAGACTGGAAACTGTTGGAAGGATAGTCCTCCTAAACTGGTGAATTCATTTAGAAAACCTAGTGGGTTAGATGAACCTGTTAACAAGATTTAAAGAGAAGTGAGCTTTACTTTCCTGGAACAGCACAAAACTCAGTCTATTTTATCTGTTCATGATATCTGACATAAGTGAATCCAACCTTAGCTCAGGACACCTTTGACAAACCCTTAGAAGTACTTTCATGCAGAAAGAGACTATGGCAATTACTCACAGATAACAACACTATCCCAGCAGCAACATGAATGTAACAAAATTGTAATGTACCCAAACCAACCAGCACCAGAGTCCATTGCCAGCTTTGTCCCAATCTCCCAACTCCAAGTAAAAGACTCCAGGTTATTAAGCACTGATGTATGTGTTTCTAAATTCTTAAGTCATTTAAAAAAGATCAGAGGGGTAGCCATGTTAGTCTATTCCACCAAAACCAAAACAAGGAAGGAGTTCTGTGGCACTTTTAAAGATGAGCAAATTTATTTACCTCTTGCACTTTCATGGATGTAATCCCATTTCACACATTCTGATGAAGTGGGATTACACCTGCAAAAGTTTATGCGATAAATAAATTTGCTAGTCTTTAAAAGTGCCACAAGACTCCTTTTTTAAAAAAGAACCATTTGCTATAATCCTGTTCCTATCATTACTCAAGATGTTAACATCCATCAAGTTTATTTGCAAAGAAAATTCTGCTCCTGTAGTGTAAAGATGAAGTACAATTTGGAAACCCCCTGATTTCACAATTGCCGGAGTGGTGGTCATGTGCTTGTGATTTGTGAAAAAGAAAGTGCTATGTGGGAGCAGAGGAAGAAATCAGAAACTAGAGAAACTGTATTGCATCCCATAACATGGCATATGGAGTGAAAGTTAAAAAGTAAATATGAGAAACAAACTAGATTAAAATACATAATGCAGGCTCTCACATTCCCCATCACCACCTTACTGATTGTGATTCTGAAGTTTAAAAAAACAGAGATATGGATTTAACCCCCCTTGTTCTTTGAGGAAGTTCAGATAAAAAAACAAGTAAAAAATTTCATGGCTTGGTCCTTCCTCCAAGAATAACTTAAGAAAAATTTGAAAGCTTTTGAAAAGCAAGTTGTCATTAAAAATATTTCATTTAACATGCTGCAGGTTTAAGACTGGTTTGGGCCTCTCACGGTTAATTATTTCATCACTGGAACTGTTCTGGAGCAGGAGGAGGAACTGAATGTCTTTGATTATACCATAGTCATTATGCAAATGGTCTTCCCTTTGTATGCTTAGTATGAAAAAAATGTCAATTGACATAAAGTGTATTGTTGACAGAGTCACCATACCAACATCAGGGACCCATGCTTAGGACTCTATGATTCCATTTCCTTCAGGACTCAGATTTGTTAAATATTCTGTGCATGACACAAAGGTCTTCGTGAACATGCACAATGTCTAATGAGTGCCTGGAATCCAGGTAGAGCTCCAGCATAGGTATGTGGGGTAACAACCCCTGATTCATAGAGGCAATGATGAGCATGTACAAGTCAGGCTTGTACATTTCTCAAATGTAGGCTGAAGTGTCCTTCCTTGTTACTAGAGCATTTTCCTTCTCAAAGCCATTTATCCTTCCTTGGATCCCCAGCTTTTGTCAGTGGGCAGTTTACCTGAATATGGACTTCAGAACTAGGCCTTCAGTTACTATTTTAATGTACACAGGAAACTCCAAATAGTTTGTAGATTGCTCTCCTGTTAGTTTAATTGTGGTGGGCTTTCAGGAAGTGGATTGGATGAGCTCCTACAAGGTATCATCCCAGTAAGCATCTATATAGGATCATTCAAGTGAGTGACAGAAAAGACCTACTGAAGCATCTGGGTCATTTTCCTGCAAATACAGGATATAATCCCTTGGAGAGAGACTATATGGCTATTCAGCTCATCTAATGTTGAAGTAATCCTTATCAGTATATCCATAGTCTCTGCTGCTTTAACAGATCTTAGACGTTATGGGGATAGGTGCATTAGAAAAGTCTTCATTTAAATTTTTACCAGATCTTTGTTTCTCTAACAATAATAATGGTCTTCTGCAGATCCAGTGGGAAAGTCTATTCCCCTTCGACGTCATGGCAGGATGGATTGAAGACGAGGACGGTGGTAGGATTTTAGCTAGAAGAGAAATTTTGAATTTAGTATATGAATTTAGACTCTAATCCTGCAATTAATCACAGTGGGGCTTCTCCCCAGTGGAGAATTCCACACAAACAAAGTAGTTGCAGGATTAGGGCCAGAGATGGAATATTTTGAAGCTAACACAAATGAGGTTAAAAATACATTTGTTAGTCTTTAAAAGTGCCACAGGACTTCTTGTTACTTTTGCTGAACTAGGCTGACACAACTGCCCCTTTGGAACAAGTGAGGTTGTTGCACTTGAAGCAAGGGACTAGTAAATGTGTATGATTTCACAAGAAGGTTTGATTCCAGGAAATTCAGTGAGGATGTTCAGGTACACGAAAGCCCTGTTATAGAGACATTTCAACGGCCATAATTTTTTAAGTGGGAAACACACAGATCCGAATGAAAGACAAATACATTCTTGAGCAGGAATTTACATTTCTTAGCGATGTCTGTGGCACTAGACGTGATAGTTTCAACTAGTCTTTCTTTATGCACTTATTTAGTTTTGGTCAGGGGCATTGCTGCCCCCAAAAAAGAGCTGGCCTTCCTGGGGCCCGATCCAGCTCCAGTCACTGCTGGCCAGCAGCAGATGTTCCTAGCCCAGATCCTGCTCCTGCCACTGCCAGCTGGCAGCCTCCCCACTCAATGACTCACAGGGGTAGGGTAGGGGCCAGCCCAGGAAGATGTAGGGCATCAGCCTTGTGGGCCCAGCAGCAGCGACACCACTGGTTTTGGCCCTCCATTGAACTGGCTAGTAAATGTTCCTTTTAGAAGCTGAGAATGAGTCTTACAGGAGTGAGTAATTTCCAATATTTTTCCCTTTTCATTTATTTTCTGTATCTAACATAGCAAGACAGAATGAAACTAAGGTGGCCAAATAACAAGTATGAAAAATCAAAACGGGGGTGAAGAGAGGTGTAATAGGCATCCATGTTAGAAAAAGCTCTGACTATGAGGCCTGTCTGTATGAAATCGGGACGTCTGGTCACCCTATATGAAACAAGGTTTACTGCAGTGCCAAGAAACCTTTGTTTCATTTCACACTTCAGTGGCTGAGGTGCACGAAGAGAAGAAAATATGGTAGGCTTAGATTTAGAAAATGTTTTTAAGGGATGATATGGATGTAGTAGGCACTAGAACTGTGGGGGAACAGTGAACTTTTGAAATTCACAACCAATTCTGGTATACTTGGGAGATTTTTTGGTTAAGGTGGGATTGGATTTCAGGCATAAACACCATGAATGAAACATTAATGAGGAGAATAACTGAATTCTCTATGAACCAACACTACTGAAGGCTGATAGATGCCCTAAATCCATCGCAGTCTTAGAATGAATGAGTTCTCTCAATCTGTTCAAAGCAAACATCTTCAATTTGGCCTTCTCACTTTTAATCACATCACTTCTACCAGAAGAAATTAACAAACTTTGTACTGAACTACCCTGTAATTCCAGATATAACTAGGCCTTCAAATTTATAAAGTTAGTAGTAATGTCAAGTAAGTCATTGAATCATCACCCTTTTCTGCAAGGAACATTGGACGTGGTCTTCCTATACTAAAACCCCTCTCCTAGCCTAAGGGGAGGAAGCGCAAGGCCCAGTCCAAGTAATTTCATGGGACAACTGATGAAAAAACAGGGGTGGGTGTGAGGGTCATAGGTTTAAAACAAGGGACTCAGGAGGGGACACAAGCAGAGAACCCCAGACAGCACCCACTACTCTCAGAGTGTTTCGAGGGAGCCAGCGGACACCGCCCAGAGGAATTCTGCCCAGAGATGTGATCGAACAAGGGACCAGAAATAGGCCCCATGATCACAAAGATCTCCCTTTGTCAACTGTCTCTCCCTGGTCCTATAGATGGCCACTTTTGCAAAGCCAGGAGGAGGTTAGTGAGGAGGTCCTGTGACTTTGTGGGACCATGGATGGGGAGTGCATATAAAAATATGAGAGGGGAGAAGTGCAGCCAGAACCTCAATAAGAGGCTCTGGAGAAGCCGGAAGAGGGACTGCAACATGGTGCATTGGAGGTAAACGTGTGCCAGGGTCTCTCTCATGCTACAGAAGGGACAGGTGTTGGAACGAGGGGTGAATCGTGCCAGGTGCACACCGTGCTCATGGCTCCATGGAGGAGCCACCAACTGATGTCCTTGGTGGGCTGTGGAGTGAAGGTGGCATACAGACTTGCCTGCTGGGCATCCTCATTCTCCTCTGGTTGTAATAGGTCCTGTCATTTTGTGTCAAGGTGGGACACGAGCGTGAGGAAATGGATGGTGTGGAGCATAAACATGTAGAGATGGTCCCTGGGTGCGGGTTGAAAACGAACTAGCTGCAAGTCCAGCAGCTTGCTGGATCCGTGAAGAAGAGGCAGCTGGAGGCGGGGGGGCTCACAGGGCTGGGGCCTGATCGAAAGCTCCAGAGGGTTGGGACTGAGAGAGCAGGACCCACTCGAGGTGAGCTTGAGCAGCAGGAGTAGGTGCTGGTGGGTTTGACAGTGGAGAGCCCCATGCACTAAGCCAGCACCTGGGGGTCCACCCAGTCCCTCTAGGCATAGTCCAGGACGTCTCTGACCCTGGTGATGCCTGCCAACCTCCATTTCAGTGAGGGGGCCTCTCCCACCTGTACTCTTGAGATGGGGGTTGTGTAGCAGGGGCTCCACGAGGAGGTTCTCACGCTTGGTTGGTACAGCATTCCCCCATCCTTTGGCATTGCTAAACAGACGCTTACTGAAAATAAGCTGATAAAGCATCCACTAGGAAATATATAAAATAGTAAACAGTATTATGAAGTTGTCCTCAGCAAATGCACCCCAACTCTAAATTCAGCTCTTGGATTTTCTTACAACCCTTTGAAAAATTAAACCTCTTATACACGGCTTCAGAGGTTTACTCACTAGTCACTCTCAGTTCTTTAGAGCAAGACAGATCATTGACTTAATGGAGTAACTCTGGCATTAATATCCTTGACTTTCTGGGCAATATTACATTTTTCAGGTGCTATAAAGGAAGTTTGCTTTTGGGTCTGATTCTGATCATTCTAATGTAGCCCATGAGAAACTCCCCTGACCTTTGTGGATTGGTACTGGTGTAAGAGTTACAGAAATTGGAACGACTCAGAGTCATTAGTTTCATGTAGTACATTTCAGTTTGATTTATTATTCAGACTGCAGTAGAGCCTTGGAACTCCTGTCACAGGTCAACGCCCCATTCTACAAGGCAATAATAACCTGTACAAACATAGAACAAAAAGATAGTCCCTACTCAAAAGAGCTGAGAATTCAAGTAGTATTTGCCTCAGCTGCCAGGAGTTTTTTATCATCCCTGTGAGCAGGTGTTTTTCCCTGCTTGACTTTATTAAAAGATGGTGGTTAAGAAGTCTAAAATATTGACTTTCATAGCCATTATGATAGAGGAATTAATTGGTGGGAATACAGTTAGCATTATACTGTTTAAGTGATGGATAGCCTGCTGCAGCTGTTACCTTTTTGGTCTCATCAGATATACTGGCAATTAAAAGGGGTACCTCAGAAAGAATGAGCAGCTGTAATTATACTGGTGTAAATAGGCCTATACTGACACAGTTTTTCCCTCTGCAGGAAGGGAGGTAGAAATATATTTGGTTTACAGATAACTAAACTAACACTGTGATGTCAGGGCCTGATACCTCAAGATGCTGAGATCTTCACTCGGAGTTGAGAAGGGGCTGTTAAGACTTTGAATCCCAGAATCCTGACTCTCCGTTCCTTGGCTCTAATCCCTGCCAACCACCCTCATTTCTTCTCTCCCCTTTGCCTTGAGTAAAATGTAAAGCAAGTGGAAGTTCTGATTTACTAGCTAATCTGCTGCTGTGGAATCTAATTGAATCATTGTTACAGATAAATGTGACTTCTCCTTCTGTGTTTGGAGTCTTGGCTTCTAATTAATCTCCAGCTTCTGTTAGACTGAGGAGGGGGAATGATGGACTGGCAGCCAAGGAGTAGAGTCAAGAACACTTCCCTGGTTTCTGCATGACAGATTTATTCTGCTCCCACAGAAGACCTTTAATCACCTCCATGACTGCTGAGGCAGACAGTTTTTATTTTTCAGTTTAAAAAGTCATTATAGGTATAGGAAAAAGAGTCAGCTGGGGTGATCATTTTTAATCAAGTTTTTTAGAGGGATTTTTTTCTTGCAAGGGATTTTTTTTTTTTTTACCTAGCTTGTGTGGCTCTTACCACTCTGAATGTCCCCTTTACTGTTAAGCATTCTGGAGATGGTGTTGACTGTATTCATATCTCTTTATGATTAAACTCATGTATATATTTAGCACCCATGCTTGGTTTAGTTTAATGTTTCTTGTTGGACCACAATTAACCTCTTACCTTTTGCTGTTTCCTGTTATGATTTATAGCCATCTGAGATGCATAGCAGTGACTCACAAAACGTTCTGAGTCTTCTAGCTGTGAATTTTAAAAAATAGCGGTAAGGAGGCATGAGAAAACATCAAGAAAGGTATGGGAGTTTAGCTCTGATACTTGTTTGATTGAATGTGGTCAACAAATCAACCTGGGCAGAAATGGTACAAGAAGAGGCTTTCTTGCAGGATTACCAGGGCTTCTGGAATTGGATGAGAATGGATGTATCATTTCATGGTATTTCTGCCCCCAGTCCTTCTAAAATGAAGAAGTTCAGAGAACTGTAGACTTGGCTTTTAATTTTGGGCAAGGATTTTGATGGATTGTTATGACAGACAATTTCAAAAGGGATAGCTGTGTTAGTCTAGTCCAATAAAAAAAAAACAACGAGTTGCGTGGCACTTTAAGACTAACAGATTTATTTTTTGCATGAGCTTTCGTGGGAGAAGATCCCACTTCCTCAGATGCTTCGAAGATGGGTGAACTTACAGAAAGGAATGAAACTAAATGCAAGGGGGTGTAAAACCATGGGAAGTCTGAAGTCAAATTACCCTTTGTATTGGGAAAAGAACCCATAGTCTCGATTAAGTCCTGCTTTCACAGAATTTAGCTTGCATATTAATTCGAGTTCAGCTGTTTCTCTTTGAAGTCTTGATGTCCCAGCTACATCTCTAGCAACAGTCGTTAACAAATCCGTCATCGAGTGATTAGGAAGATGGAAGTGCTCAGCAACTGGTTTCTTTGTTCTTTGATTTCTGATATCAGCTCTGTGCTCATTCAGCTTCTTACGCAGCGATCGTCCTGTTTGTCCAATATATAAGGTGTTGGGGCATCTCTTGCTCATGATGGCATAGACCACATTAGTAGATGAGCAGGTGAATGAGCCTTTGACGGAGTAGCAAGCTTGATTAGGACTTATGATGGTATTTGTTGTGCAGATGTGTGGGCAGACTTGGCAGCATGGTTTGTTGCAGGAGACAGACCACTCCTTGCTTCTAGGCAGCCCCCTAATCTTAAACAGATTCTCACCGGCTACAGATCTAATGACAGACAAGCCTAAGCTACAATGTCCAGATCTGGATTTTGAATCCCAATAAGTTTTGTAGGGTTTGAATCACGGATTTTGGCTTCACTCACTATTTAACTAGGATGCAGAAGCAAAATTTGGGTTTAGATTTCCCAGTAGTTCCCACTAGTCTCTATTCTGGACTACATAGGTCTCTTAGGATGATTTAAAATATTGTATATAATAGGCAGCAAGACCTGGGAAAAGATAATGAACCAGAGTCTTTGGGTCTGCTACCATCTTGACCAATACATTTGGCCTTGAACTAGGGACTTCCAGAGCTAAAAGCATAAACTGCTATAACTTGAGCTCAGGACCCAGGGCTCATTCAGGGCCCAGAACAACACCTGTCCTGTGTGGATTGGTCCTCTGTAGCACACACTTACCAGCGGGTTACATGACATACTTCCTCAGTGCAAATAAATTCCCTCAAAGCATCTGAAGCCCATTGTAGTTTGAACCCAGGACAAGCCTTCACTTGTTTGACAGCTGCCATCTTGTTTGACACACACCAGGGCCTGAAGCAGGGTCCTCAAGAGCTAAAACCACATGTTGCTACAGCTTGAACTAAATAGATTTGGCTAAGCTGCTATAATCGAGGACTGTGTAAACTCCTATCCTCTGCATAGCAGTACAGAGAAGGCACTGTAATACACACCCACTAATGGGTTACACCTGAAGTGTGTTTCAAAACTCAGATTAATTTCCAAAGGATTAAAATTTGGACTAAAGTCATTGGAAATGCAGTGAAACCATTTGTAGATTTGACTGTGTGGTGAAAGTCCCCCTTGGTGATTCTACTTACATTTATTGTGAACCTGAAACTATGATATTTATGGGATCAAAGTCTCAGTAGACCTCCTCAGTTGCATGTGCAAAAGTTCACTTTTGCTGGCCAACAGATGCTTTTGCCAGTCTTGTGGATTCACTAATGAGATCAGTTGAAATGCAGAACATGATATGCAACCTGCTAGTGGAACGCTATCTTTGAGCTACTGAACCACTAAAACAGCAAGTGCAGGAACTACTAGAGGAAAGACCATTCAGGATAAAACCATGTTACTCTGGATCTTACATATAATGACGTGCGTTTGAGGGGGACTGTGTGCATGCCTTGACGGCACGTGTATATGTGTATGCATATTTAGATTTCAGGTCCCAAATCCTTGGCTGCAGATGGGAAGCCCACATTGCAACTAAAGAGGTGTAGAGTGTGAGCGTGTGTAAAGTTTTGAGTCATATCCGTATTCCTCTTATCCTAGACCAACTGCATGGCAAACCAGTCCTAAGACAGAGACCCCTTAGGACTGTTCTAAATTGTGCCGGCTTCCAGCAGACCTAAGGGACTTACGTAAAAGCTAGAGATCACTGGGATTTAGTGATGATACAGCCACAGTTTCAGCCTCTGGTCATGCCCCTGTGGAGCTCACAGGGTTGGTGCATATGAGCCCTTACTCTGACTCTTTTCCAACTAGCAATCCCCTTACAGGGGGAATCCTTTGTGGGCAGCTATGCTGGCTTTAGAGCTGAACTGCTCCACTTGTGTAGCCGGGATCAGGAACAAAAATTGTAGGTGACTTGAGTAAAATGATTCTCTCTCTCATCCCCTGAAACTGAACTCAGAGGATGTGTGTAGGGGCCCATCAGACCTATTAAAGTAGTCCCACTGAAATCAATTAAATTAATAGCAATGTATAAACTTCAGCATGTACATAAAAGTCTTTGACTGGTTTAAAGTTGGTCTGACTGGTTACATTTTATTCAGCTGGACAACTAGGTATAGGTATTATTAGCATAACAGCTAACTGGTTGTGAGCTATTTATTGATAGCCCTTAACTAAAGTGTTTCTAGGCAATTTACATGCAGAAACTGTAAAATACTGACAGTGTAAAATGAGGAAGGGAAGCAGCTGTGGGAACAGAAGACACTGAGGGGTAAGGTTACATAGCTGCTGAGTACCCTTACACACCACCAGCCGCACATGCCAGTAAGCAGATTAACTAGCATAAAGGCTACATAGCACATTAGTAAACACCAGGTGTACACTGCACGCCAAGAGGTAAGTCAGGATTTAGAATAGCCTCCAAATAACACAAGTCCACCTTTGATTGCGATGCATATGTTAATCTATAAATCTCTGTAGTTGAATCCTTTCTCATGGCAGTGCTATTCAGGTCTCACCATAAAATGCTTTTCAGCAAGAGTGTGCTCTAGCTGAGAGCTCTGTGGATCACCCTGTTGGCTTGTGCTAATGCCTGCCCTATGGGAAACTGGAGTAACTCTGTTTAGATCAATTAGGCTGATCCTGCAACCCTTACATCAACACTCCACTTAGTTTCAGCAGGATCATAGCCACAAGTAAGGACTGCAGGATCTAGCCCACTGATTCTTCTCTCATACCAATTTTATACCAAGCCAACTCAACTGCTTTGAATGGAGTTGCTCTGGATTTTGTGCTACTGTAAGTGAGATCCAGAACAAGCTTCTGAGGCTTTATGAAAAGAAAATGCAGTTTGCTATGCAAGACTTTGGGCTTTTCGTCTTGATCTGTAGATGGGTGTGTGGGCAGAGTAGCTCGATAGATAAAGCACAGGCATGCAGACATGTGCACTAGCAATGGCCCTGAGCTAGGTATAGGGATACAGGTATAAAGCAGACTTCTTAGAAGAAGGCTGGTGGCTTTGTGAATAACTCCTCTACACTGCCTCTATCACACATAGTACAGTAATCAGTTTCAGTGGCTCTGAGTCTGAACCTGATTTGCAGAACATATAATATCACCATTATTGTGTGAAATGAACCAAAGGTGGTGAACAAAATTAATTTTAATGGCTTTGAACAAATTACATACAGTATGTGGCCATTTCCAAGATGCAATCTTTGTAGCTCTGATTCAAAAGATACATGCAGAAATGAAGGCACATGTCAAAATAAGCTACAAATAAGAGCATAATTTGTTTTTAGTTACACATGAGATGTTTAATTCTAAGCCCTAAACAAAAAGTATGAAAGAATCACTCTTTCCTCAACATGTAGTATGGAGATTTCAAAATAAATAACTGCATAAACTTGAGTTCAAAGGGCTTTATCCTTCGAAGGACTTTTTCACTTAAACCAGTGTAAATTAGGAATAACCTGAGCCAATGGATTTTGACCAGTGGAAGACAGTTGTAGGATTAGAATCAGACTGAAGGTTTTCTTTAAAATAGAGAAATACCATGTAGAAATAATTTACTAGCATTAGTCAATTACCTGTGTCATGACAGTTGTATATAGAAAGCTCAGTGTCTGTCTGTATGTATGTTAAGTGTATTGTTACTAATGATGTGAATTGTGGAGCCCCAGTCTTAGACCCCTTTGTGTTACGCACTGGGCAGAGATGAAGCAAAAACACTGGCTGTCCTTGCCCTCAAAGGGCTTACACTCTAAGAATAAGAGTTAAAAGGTGCCTACAGATAGACGTGGAACACAAACTCATATATGCCAGTAGGTCTTTATTAGAACAGAGACTGTAAATGTACATGTTCAATAAAGTTGTTGTTGAATTGCAGGATGGCTGCCTAGATCCCAGCTCTGAACTAATTCCTTAGAAAAACTAACAAACCAGTGCTGCCCCTCCCTGTTGCTGTACCCAACCAAGGATACACAAGTGGAGGATGGATGCACATTTTAGTTGAGCTATACCACCTCTATCTCTCTCCTAGTCCTATTTTAAACTGTCTATGATGGCGGCATTGTAGACTATGGCTTCCTCTCAGTTTGTGTGGCATTGATATGGCATCACCAACTTCCACCATGTGCTTCATGGTCCTGGACTTGGGACTCCAGGTTGAATTTGGTCCTAAATTCCCATGGCTCAGGTGAAAAGATTAAAGATGTGCCCACCGTATGAACTGAACAATCTGGCAAACAACAGGCATTATTCATTTGCCAGCATTTCATCTCTGTTTTTGCTTTTAGAAACAGTATGAACTAAAACAGTGGTTCCCAACCTTTTCAGTACCATGGCACACTTGAGTGAGACAAACAATTCCAAGGCACACCCACTTTTTTCAGCTGAAAAGATTACTTATAAACCTTACATTTACTATGGTTACAGTCTTACAAGAGATGCTTGCTACATAGTGTGTACAAGAAGCTAAAGAAGGACCAAATGCTTAATAATACAAATAATACCAGTTTATAAACTCAGTTTGGTTCTGCAAAAGTCTGTAAAAGCAGAGGTAGCAAGGGAGGGCAGGGGTGACCATGTGGGTAGCAAGGTATGGGTGGCAAGAAAGGGAAGGGGAGGTCAAGGTAGCTGTGTGGGGTGGCAAGAGAGAGCATGGGGGGCAGGGCAGGGCAAGGTTGAGTGTGGGGAGCAGGGTGGCAAGACAGGAAAGGGGAAGGGAAGGCAGGG